>WEIS01034818.1:0-19913 GCA_013389965.1 Todus mexicanus
GACTGGACAAACCCCCAGGAACCTCATCAAAGTTGGCCATGCTTTTAGTGGGGAAGCAGACCACACGGCCTCCCGAGATCTCCAGCCTGAGTTGTTTTATGTCTCTCTGTTTTGCATGAAATGCTGAAAGGAAGGAAGTCACATCAGTATTTGGTGGGGAGCAGTACAGGTACATGGACTTCCCTACAGCAGAAGAGGGACATCCCCTGAGAAGGGTATTAACACAGTTTGTGTGCCATTTTTACAAAAGCCTCAGCACAATTCTTTGTGTGGATGGTGGCCTTAAAGCTGCCCAGCCCCGGCTGTTTTGATGATTAAGGACTACTTGGCTGCACTAGTAATAGTACCCTGAAGGTTTGTCCTGCGTGGTGCGAATCCTCTCCTATGGGCTGTTCAACAGGAGGAGGCACAAAAGGTATTCTGTACTGCAGGGAGGGCGTAGCTAAAGATACAGAGAAGCAGTGCAGTAAAGCAACTTCCGTAGGCACAGGATGGCTTCTGCTGCCAATTTTAAGGCTTAAATTTCAGGATTTGCAAAGCACTGTAATTAAATCATCTTTGTTTGCCTTCTGGCTTTTGGTTTCTAGTCTTTTTCATTGATTCAAATCCTGGTTTCCTGAAGCTTCTTGCAGTTGTTCTTACTGTTAGTACAGGTGTTTGGTATTTTCAATAGTCTTCTTGCAGACATCTTACAAATCTGGTGTGCATTATTGCATGTGTGTGCATCGCAGGGGGCAAGTACAGCAGAATTACATGCATCTGCTATCCCAGTGGTCAAAGACATAGTCACTACGGTGCAATGGAACATCTTTGGAAGAAGAAATCCAGTTGCTCTGCCCTCGCGGGTAGAGATAAGCATGTCTTTGGCATCTGTATGCCAATCGACGCTGCTAATGCCTTGCTGTGCACCGTGTTTGTATTGCAGTACACCTCTGCAGCTTCATTTGATCTTTTCTACAAGACGTGCTTTTTTCTTTATGTGAATCAAAGAACTCTCGAGGCTTTTCTCCTGCTATACTCTTCGTGGTTTAAGCAGGCACGCTTTAAATGCAGCCTGACAGCGTAGATTATTTGGAAGGATTTGCAGGATAAACAGGAGTTTGCCTGCGGAGCATGTGAATCTGTGCATTCAAAGCAGCCAAAGATCTGGGGAGCGCAGTCCTGTGCTTGTAAGCTGTCTCACCTGATCTGTATGCAGCCTTGTTCTTGTGAGGAGCTTGCTTCGTTGCTGCTTACAAGTAGAGGAGAAAATGACAGTATCTTTTCTAAATTTTGAAGTATGAACTCAGAGTTTACTGTGTCTTTCGGAGCATGTGTTTATTGAGTTTGTTCCCAAAAGCACCAAGACCTCTGGTTTCCCTGCGTGGAGATGACTGTCCTCATTTCGCTTTTCGTAACAGGTGAAATATAACCTTTTTTTTTCAGCCAAGTTCAGTGTTGTGTATCAAATTCCTTCGTACTGTGAGCTTAAGCAGCCAGCTGGTGTCAAACCCATGCAGTGACATTCTCCTTTGCTTTTGTGAAAATTCATTATATTGTAGTAAGGCTGTGGAAGCTGAAGTTGAAAATAAGTGGGATGCTGACAAAAAAAAAAAAAGCCTTATCAGTGAGGACAAAACTAGTTTAACTGTTTGAGAGCTGAGCTGGTGAACAGCACAAATGTTTCCATATAGCACCAGGCAAAGTGAGCTATCTGTAAACACTAGTGTCCTTTCATCATCTGCCACTCAATGAAGGAGGTGTGCAGGTTCTCCTTGTGTCTGCTGACGAGTCTCCTGAGTTTTAGAGAAGTCTGCAAAGTCAGTCTGTTTTTAATCTCTGGGCTTCTACTAATCCAAGTTGAAATGAGTTTGGACGTGCACTAGAATCAGGAGGGATGAAGTTCAGCCATGGGTATTTCAGTACATGTTTGAGATGATATTTAAATGACTTTTGGAGCACACAGAGCAGCTGGCTTGAGAACATACCAGAATGAGGATGTATTGCCTTTTGAAGCATCACCACCAGCATTTCCCTCATATCTGCCAGTTGCAGTTGGAGGTCGTTAGTGCTGAGCAAAGGCACAAGGTTGCCCCAGTGAGTGGGAGCCACATCTCTGAATACTTGCTACAGGGGCCAAGCTTCTCCTTATGCCCAAGGCCAACGCTCAATGCTTAGGTGTGCATTGAGTCTTTTGATGGGTTAGTGATGCTTTACCTCCGTATAACTAATGGAAACATAATGGACTTTCTCTAAAATTTCTTGAACAGATAATTTCTTAAGGTGGTTTGAATGATTTCTACCTCCCTTTGTCCCTCAAAGATCTTTCCCTCCATTCACCGAGGAAGCGTGCTGTGTTGGAAGAAGCAGCAGCATGTAAAAATAGTACTGCCTGATTCTGCAGATCTGCTTGCTGTGGGGTTTCAGTTAGATCTGCTGACTTGGATTAAAAAAAAAGTAATCTTTTCTTCTGCTTTTTGCACCTGCTTGTCCTAGTCGTGCTTCAGAGGCAGCAGCCCTGGAGTGGTAGCTGAAATCCTTGCTGGGTTGGGATCAGCAGCACAGGTGGTTGGGAGACCTGAGTTGATCTTTTGTCTTTTGGGGCCAGAGGTGTTTGCAAGGCCAGTAGCTAAACACAAAGAGGAGAGGTACCTCTAGGCTTTTCACAGCCTCTGTAGAGGTTGCCAGTTCAAAATAAGCAGCACGTGTTCTGCCGAGCATGCAGTGGAATTGCACTTGGTGTTCCAAGCCATTTGCTGTAAGTGTATTATCCCTTCCCCTCATTGAATATTGCTGGCGTCTAATCAGATTACATCGCAGCTCGTAGCTGTGCCCAGACAAAATCAAGAGCTGTACTTCAGAAGAGCGTAAGGATCTTGAGTTACTGCCTTCTTCACACGTTGGGCTGACATTAACTGTTCACTTAGAGCCAGATTCATGAAGGTATGGAGATCAATGAGTCTGGCCATCTAAATAGGTCTGAACCAGAGCTCTGTCTTTTCAACGTCTGGAGCACGCGATGGAGCATGGTCCTTGGTGCAGGGAGTATCCCTGGCTGATGGAGCCCGCTTTTAGATGCCCATCGGCTGCCGGCTCGGCTCTGGGATGCTGCCACAGGTTACTCTGAAATTGCATGCGGGCTTGGCTTCGTGTTATTCAGCAGCTTCAGGAATTATCTTTTCATTACAAAGAGGCCTTTTTATTAGCGTGCTCCTTTTTTTTTTTTTTTTCTGGAGAGCGAGCTTGATGACTCACGTCACCTGCATTTCTTAAGCCGTTAGTGGGTGTAGCATTTGGAGCAAAGCAGTTGGATATGCTCAGATTAATACCATTAGGTTTACATAGCAATTCATAGAATGATTTTGGAAAGAGGTTAGACTATAAATTTGGAAAGAAATCGGGAAAAGATACGGGCAATATTAGTGGGCATAGCTTCGTTGTGAGTACAGATGTTTAGCAGACCTTGCATGTTTTCAGTAATGAAATTATTTGTATTACAAAGACTAAAATGTAAATAACGGCCCTTGGAAAACACAGACGTGGTATTTGCTCTTCTAAGCAAATCTGTTTCTAATGATGCTTTATTTTTGTGGCATTAAAACCTTGATGCAGAACTTGGGGTTCTTAAAAATGAGCAACAAGCAAGGAGAAATGGATATTAATTCTTGGAAGAAACGTCCAGAAGCAAGGTGCTTCTGTCTGTGCTGGCAGTGCCGTTTATGAAAGGGAGAGAAGGAGGGACCAAGCCAGCTTGTGCTCCTGGCAAAAACATGCTCAAACTTGAGACTTTTGTTCCGGGAACCACTTCTGCCTGGACTTCTGCTCTCTAACAGGATGTCACGGTTCAGTGATGCATTTTGTACGTGTTACAAGTTTGTGAATCAATGACAGACTTCATAGTTTCTCCAAAATTGAATCGATGCATCCTACGATAACTTAAACCTTCCCAAAGCATTTTCAGCCACTCTCTGTGTGTGACGTACTCTTCAAAAATAGAGGACCACAGGTGAGGTTTTTCAGCATGCCCTGAAAGCTGACGAAACCCAACCTGTCCAAACATCATAGCAGGGCTGGTTCTTGGCAATATTTTATGTCGGATGGACTGTGTAGTGACCTCTCTGTCCATGGGTGAAATTCTGACCCTGCTTGTTTAATGGCAGTGCTCATGGGGGTGAGGGCTTTGCCCAGTCCTCTGCTAGAAGAACAGCTAGGGTAAGCAAAAATGCTGCTGAGCAGAGGAATAAGCTAGACCAGAAGAAGTCATAAGAGCTTTCTTGCATGTTCTCTAACATACTGACTGGAACATGGCCATAGTCTGTTTTAAAGGCTTCCTAAAGCTGGTAGTTGCCAGAACAAGCTGTGGGCTGAGGATGGCTCAGGTTTCCTGTACTACTTTGCTGCTTTGCTGCTTTCACGAGTGCCACTGCCACTCTTCTCCTTAGTGCTGCTTCTTTTTTTAAAGTCAATGCAAATGCAACTTGAGATCCTGCTAGTTCCATCCATAAACAAATGCTAGTTTCTTCCGCAAAAGAGAAGATAAACCACCTGCTGCATTTTCTTCTCAGGAAAATGTGAAAACTTCAAATCAGGTCTCTGTAAATGAGTTTTCCAAGTAATTTGCCTGAAAAGGCGCTCAACTGAACATTGTGAACAAGCCGTTCCTTTGTAGTGACCACCGCAGAGATGTGGTGCATGACAATGGCCTGCCAAGAGTTGTAGTAAATTTAGCTAATCTAAAATCCTTAGGTGAGTTTGACCTTGCATCTGCATTTGTTGATCCAGTCTTCTCTGAAAGCTGTCTAAATGAAACCTTGAAGTCTTTTAAAGACTTCAGGAAATTCTTGTTGCTGGTTTCGAGCAGCAGCCTTCAGAGAATTTGCCGAGTGCTACTCAGAAAGGCTCGTGGTAGCTGTAAGAATAAGAGTGTCCTGTTTTCCTGACTGGTGGATGCTGAAAAAGATCCTTCTGTTGTCTGAAGTTCTTGATGTGTTTTTCCAGTTTACAAGCCTTACCTGGAGGCCATTGACGCCCCAGAACATGAAGTGCTACCATAGCTCCACTTTAAGGTTCCTGTCCCAGAGGTAGTGCTTGCAACCCCTGTGCTGGTCACTTTTAGGCAAAAACTCTTCCTTTTTTTTTTTTGTGTGTCTGCTGTAACACCCTGGCACTGATCCCATCATCCTTGAGTTTCACAGAGGCATCCGTATAAACAGTTTTGCAAGATCAAGGTCCATGCCCCATGTAATCAATGATGGAAACTGCTTGCACTTCTAACAGCGTGAGTTTGGATAAGCGTTGAGTAATGGCCATTAACTTAAAATGTCCTACTGTTAGTCATCCTGTCATAGCCTCTGTGTTCAGAGTTGTATTTAATAATCTAGCCTATGTTCCGCTCCTGCTTTTATCTTTGCTCGAAAATGGGAGCCTCTTCTGATAACTTTGAAATTACAGAAATTACAGAAGTATTACACTCATTTTTCATCATTCTCTCCCTTTTGGGAAAAACGGAAGGAGCTGGCACGTTTGGGCTCTGCCCTTGAAGATAAAGATGTGCTCGTTAATACGTTGGAGCCTTAAAAGGCACTTTCTGAAAGGCAGTCATCTTCTGAGCCTTCTGGGGTTGCTCAACAGTGAAGCAAGAGGAGGAAGATAAGAGGTTGATTGTAGCGGGTTGTTTGGAGTATACAGAGGCCGTGCAGTTGTACAGCTGCACATTTCATCAAATAATCATTTCCTTGATATATGATCATTATTAGATACAAACATAATGACTCCAATAAAACAATTGAGTCTCGTTCCTACAGTCGCTGCCTGTTGTCTCTCTGCAATGTTGAATGACAAGCAAGCATCAAAAGAAAATCACTTATGTCTCCATAGTGGACTCATTGTAGTGTCGTGGTCCACGGGCTTTCGTTCAATTATCTCTCATAAAAAAGATTGTTGGTCTTTTGCAGACCTAGGCAGGAACGGAGAGAAGCAGGGAAGGTGAGAGTGAAAGCATGTTTTACCTTGCAGAGCTGCCTTTTACTTATGAGAAATTAGGCTGATGTTATCACCCACTTTCTGATCAAATTTGACAGGAGCATTTTGTTAAGCCACTTTCTCTTGAGTGGGAATTCTGATGAATAAGGCTCTCGTCTCCGGTTTCTAAGTATTACTTTACACTGTTCCCAAGCATTGTTTGCCTTAATGGATGAATTATTGTAGCATGTCAGAGAAGCAGATATTTCACAGCCCCATTTTATAAACTGAGAGCCCAAGGCTCAGGAGTTTAACTTGCAGAGCTGCAGAGCAGTGAGTGGAGCACAGGTCACCTACCCAACATACTTCTGTTTTGATGAAAAGTTTGCTCATGTGGCCTTAGTATTTCTCTTCAGGAGATTATTGCTACTGGAGGATGTCACAGCTTTCTGCCAGGGATCTGCTTGTACATGAAGTGGAGAAAGGCAGCGCTTTCGGCATGTTCCTGGCACACTTCTGCTTCAGATGCTCTTTTTGCCACCCCATCTGTGAGTGGATAGCACTGAAAAAGGAGTTACCTCCAGTTGGTCTTCTGCTTGCCTGGTTCATAGCTCCGTCCTTGAGTAAGTGGGCAGTTGGTCACTTAAAGAGCTGGTCTTTTTGAAAAGATAAGCAGTAAATGAATGTGTAGGCTCAAGCAGGGTTTTTTATGACTATGGCACAGCCCAGTGCAGTGTGCTTGTTACTAGATTTTGAATACTCAGCTGCACAGCTAATACCAGGACTCACACACACATTTGTGTTGGTTGTAAGGTCCATCTCTGTTTGCAGAGTGTGCACGTTGGCTCCTTCTGTGACATCGAACGATAATTGCATAAAGCATATGTTACTCTTGCTCACTAAGGCTGTCTGGCTGAGACAAAGGGTGAAAGAAACAAATCCAAATGACCATCCCTTGTTATGTTTGGACATTTTCAAACCACCGCAGTGGTACAAAATGGTTCCCTTCTGCCAGTTTGTGTAGCCAGCTGATGCCAGCCCTTTGGAAACAGGAGGGTCAGTTCAGTTCTGCTGGTGAGAACCAGTCTTGCAGAAACCTGCCGGCAGTTGAGAGAAACCCTTTGCACTACATGTGTTCCTGGAAGGACTGCCGAACCCATCAGTAGTGGCCATGGTGCTCCAACTCAATAAATCAAGGCATGGCAAGAGCCTGTATTTAGTTTTTTTAACCTTCTCAGAAAGCATGTTGATTCTTCACAGATAATGTATTTGGGAACAGGGAGGTAAGGCTCTGTTTAGGTCTGATGCTGTTGGAGTAGTTAATACATTGAGGAGGAGTGGTGGGATTCAGATGTACTGTCAGGTGCTGGTACTGGACTAATACTGTCCTTCAGCCTGGTGGCTGATTTTTAACAAGAGGTTGCTGAGGCACCCCAAAAACCACAGATTGTTTCGACACATCCAAGGAGGTGGTTCTTTCTGAAATGCTGCTGCTGCTGGTTTACCGTCCAGAAAGTCTGCAGAAGGTGTATCAATAGCTCTGTGGGCCATCTTACCTGGGTAGGCATGTAGGCACGCTTGGACGCAGTTCCTGCCTCTGCTAATTGAGTGAACGCCACTCTCTTGCAAAGGTTTGTTCTCCTACACTGGATTAGCCACCAGTAACATTAGCTTTTAAATGGGAATTGGAAATGTATAGTGCCTTTATTGTAGCAGCATGCGTTGAGTGGAGACTGGTTCCCCTTTGCTGGGGCAGAAGCTGCTGGCTCAGAAGAGCTTTTCAGTGGGCACCTGCCACCTGCCCCGCTCCCTGCTCGATGCACCGTGTGTCCCTTAGCTACCGGGAGCGCGGTGAGATGGCAGTGGGCTGCGAGCGAGGCAGCTTTGGGGCATAATACCAAAGCTCACTCCTGTCTGCGTCCAGCAGCTTTATAAGCGTTGTGTCAGGAGGCTGTAGGGAACCCTTTAAATGGTCCTACAGCAAGAGGAGTGGAGAGAGCTGCTTTTTGGGAGGGATTTACACTCTTTAGGAAGGGCTGAGCAGCACCTTTCTCAGCGAGTGGTTGCCAAGAGCAGCTCTTCGGGAGTTCAGATCACCTCGCTGACCCTTGCCAGCACTGTACGACTCCCTGCACACCTCAGCCTGGACGTTAAAATGGAGCCTCACCAGCCCCAACCCACTTGCCACAGCCCACCCCAGGTCCCTACTGACCTAGCTCAGGTACTGGCTCAGCCCTCCCAGACTGGTCAGCCGTACATTGCTTTCCCCTTCCCAAGCAGGCTCCTAAACCCATCTTCTGCAACACTTTCCAGAAGGGGCATTAAAAATTTCTCAAAATGTTTTTTTTTTTCTTTTGCCTTAACTCGGTTAGAGCAGTCTTTATTCAAATAATAAAATGAAAACCTCATGATTCCATGCTCTTGTAAACACTTAGAGATAGCATGAAGTTTCACAAGGGGGGAAGAACCAGTAACCCCTTCATCCCCAACCTGTTTTTTTAATTTTATTTTCTGTGGAATAACCTCTTTATTCCAGGCTTTATTTATTTTGTTGTGTATTTTTTAAAAAACAAACACAACTGCCAATGTATAGAACTAACTTTGCGTAGCTGTTTTGCTGACCTTGCCCATGCATCTGTGCTGTGTGTTGAGGACATATATTTATACTTCCGTTATTGGGATTTCAGTTAAAATTCTGTTACCTTGCAATTTAATATTAATAGTAACTGACCCTTGTTTCCTAGTCTCCAAAACATATGGGGCCTTATTTCCTATTTATTGTTCTGAAATTACTCTTCCTTTTTTCATGTAGTGGCCTTAGGAAAGCAGTGTCACTTAACCATTGGCAGCCCTTAACATTCCAGTCTTTCAGTGAGTTCTCAACCTGAAAAATTGGCCTTTGGCTTAAACTTAATTGAGAATTGCTCTGGAGATACCATGGAAGTTGTTGGTTTCCTTTCTCCATCTCTGCCATTGGAGCTGTGCCGCATTAGGCTCTGAGTTACTTTTATTTGGTGATAGCTCCAGGGAAAATACCCGCGTTTTGGGACAAAGATCTCCTTTTTGTTGCGAACATCGTCCTCTTCCTCCATTTGCTTTCTCTGCCTTATGCCGCTCCCCATCTTCTGTGTTGCTTCTTTGAGTTACCAGAGTCTCTCACAGTTTGGGCAATCCCAGCATCACCAGAAGAGCTGGGTCTGCATCCAGGCTGGAGTCCATATGCTTTTCCCAGCCACCCATATGCAGCAAAAGCCACAGCTCTTCAGTGTTACCAAATAATATTATTATTTCAAAAGCTCCTTATAAAAACATGCGTAATTGGGCAAGTGACAAAGGACTTTCTGTTTATCTTTTTGAACAATGGAAAATACCAAATAGCCACAATTCGTTCCAGTTATTTAGTGTCTTTGTTTCAGAGCCATTTCGTGGGCACAGGATTTAAATCTGCAAGAATGCAGGAAGACAGTGACTTGTTTTCATCCTTAAAAAATAAATAAAATTATTAAATTTTCCAAGCTTCTTTACTAGAAGAACATTTTTTACTTGTGCAATGCCGGGTTTAAAGCCTAAGGAAGATATTTTACTGTATATTGCAAGTCTAAGGTTATTTTAATAATCAAATGAGACTTTGGTAAATGCTGATAGAAGATAGGTGCTGATATTTTCACCATTCCAGAGAATGCTGCGGTTTGGAAAAGCTTTGTACAAAGGTTGTTGTTTGTACCGTGAGAATAGTAGATTTGGCTTGCAAATAAGAACTAAGCAATTATCAAAACTAACACTAACCAAAACAAAATTTAATAGGCTGGTCAAAGTCGGTAATACTGATTAAAGTGGGGAATGGAGGAATATGTGCTTTGTAAACGGAAAACTTGGGAGGAGCACTTGCAAAAAATGATTCTTTCTGTCATGCGGTTTTCAGAACCGGAGGTGAGGGAGGGTATTGGGCAAATAGTGCCACCTTCTGGGCAATGGAATGAAAAATAGATGCGTGCTCTGAGATGGCAGGTACGTGTGAAACACTGATGGCATGTGGCAGTGATGTATGAGGCAATATCTAGAATCAGTTACGTATTCCAGAGGAGCAAAATCCTTGCGAGTCATTGGGTGTAAAGAATCTAGAGATGGGGAAATTGAATTGAATCCCCTAGTTTTGTTTCCAAAATGTGAAAGTAAACTGTCCATAGATGCCCCCACTCGCTTGCCAGCTTTGCTTCTTGTCTTTTGACATCTCAAGCCCTTTTATTTTAACTCTTCTGCCACGGAGTTGGGCCTCATGGCCCATAACCCTGCTGCGAAGAACTGTGTTTTAATCATGTTTAGTTGTTCAATTCTGGTCTCTGGATGAACAAGAATTACTCTCTTCCCAAGGTGGTAGATATCCCTGAAGTCTGCCCAGTTAATAGGCTGGTCAATTCTACAGTTACTATGAATCTGTTTTACAGCTGATCTGGAAGACTTGGCACCTGCCTTGTGATGCCTCTACACTGCAGGCAGGACACTCATCAGAGGTCTCACCTGCCTCGTGTTTTGTTTTTCAGGTGGCACCAGAGAGATTGGGTCTGCTCTCACCAGGATGTGTATGAGGCACAGAAGCATAGAGTCCAAACTCCGGCAGTTCTCAAGGTGAGTGGCTGTCCCCCTGGCCTGGAACTCAAGGTTTGTGCTTTGTTTGGTACTGGGGAACATGTAAAGCTGTTCATGAGCTTTTCAGCTGGTCTCTGTCACTGAGAACAGCATTTACCCCATCCCTGCAACACGCCAGGTCTTGTGAACATGCAGGATTGACTGTGTGTTCTGGGGAGCGGGAGCACTCTAAATGCTGCAAGTTCTCACTGGTGGTTCCTGTTGCTCAGTGCCAAGCAGGTGGCTGCTGATGTGACCGACCTGCCTTTTTGGGGGGACTTTAAACTTAGTCACTAAGTTTTAAACCAGCAGCAAGTGTCGTGCTGCTTCCTCAGCTTACTGGGGAGCCCAGATAGCTTACGGCCAAGAGAGAGACTTCGAGCAAACAGGTATGGAAAGGGCAAATTCTCTCATCAGCTTTTTGCAGTTAAAGTTAGACTATAGAGGTAATGGGAGAAGATTAACTTATGTGTAAGCTGGGCTCTACATAAACAACCTACTTCTGTAGTTAGTAGCAGTTTGCATGTGTGCCTTTTTGAAACAGACTTTAAAATTGTACTTGACCTTGAGGTGGAACAAAATGATGCTTCACCATTTGCCTGATGACCTGGTGTGTTTTTCCCTTTTAAAATCAAGATGTTTGTGCAATTGGCTGTGAGGAAACAACTCTAGCCACTAGTTACTCCAGAGTTAGCTGTTTAAATGATTCAATCCCAATCTCATTAATTAGTGGAGCATCACTAGTGCTGTATCATGTACTCCACTAGTGAGAGTTGAGACATGTCAGTGGGCAGGATGCTGTTTGATTGTACAACTTCTGTGTCTTCTTGTGTATCTGCATGTGTTATTTAAGTTTATAATCTTCATGGCTCTGTGAACCTTTCTGATCTCTGGAGTATCCATTTAAACTGCTCTTTGTGTGACAGATGAGTAGGATCTAACTGTTTACATTGGCCCTGTTTTGGGTCGCTCCTCTGGTTTACACTCTGTTCCTCACTGTCCTGAACTTCTGCACAGTAATTCTGGTTATCTTGTGTTGTGGATCTATTTTTTGATCCAGTCCTTTCTTTTGCTTTCTCTAGCGTAAACATTTTCATGTTCTGATGTTTACATTGTGACACTAGTAGCTGTCGCAGCAAAAAGTAAAAATACTCCAATACTGACCTTGGCTCTCTATATAAGAATAGGGGCATCTGCAGGATTTGATTGCTCTTTGTGTTTTTTCAACAAAATTAGTGCTTTAATTGACTGTCTGATAAACCCACTTCAAGAACAGATGGAAGAGTGGAAGAAAGTGGCCAATCAACTGGATAAAGACCATGCAAAAGGTAGTTATAGAGGAAGAATTCTCTAATAGGAGTAAGATTGTGATATCAGCTTTTCTTCCTCTTTTCATGTTTGTACTGGGGATCTGAATGACGCTCTTAAATATGCATAGCAACTTTGCTTTTCTAAACACTCCTCTCCCAACGTGCCTAACAAATTTTTAACCCTTGCATATATATTTTGAAGGTTTAGTTTGCAGTACCCCAAGGGATGGGTTGTTTTTCTAGCCTGGTAACCAGTGACTTAGTTTTAACTCGGTTAGCCGAGTTAGCTGTGTCATCTCCAGTAGTGCTGAGGACTGGGGATGCCGCATCAATCCCTGCAAAGCCCCTGGGTGTAGTTAAAAGCTAATTGTAAGATCATGTTGTCTCAGACATGGTGTCCTCCAGAGAATGCAGAGCCCTGTAAAACATTCAGCGTCGGTATTTTATATCTGATGTGATACAGAAATGTGCACCTGGGGAACAGGAAAGCTGTGTCGTTGGACACGGGATGCTCAGAGCTGCAGTGCTGGTCATGGCTTCAGAGACTTTCCTGGGGGAGTGGGCAGGAGGCAGCGAAGTCTTGCACAGCGAGAGCATGTTGATAGATGCCTCTGGCTTTGCAAAACTTGTATAGGGGATGATATCCCTCTGGCATGGGCACTGAAAGCAGGTTGCAGTTAGTCACTGACCCTTGAAAATTGCATACTTTTGCTATATTTGGAAGAGGCAGCATCACTGTAAATTATTTTGGTAAGAGTAAGAACTGATGGGAAGAAATGTGCATGGCCTCTAAAAATATTAGTTTCTTTCCCCACTGCTACTGTGGTCAAACAGAAGCAGCTAAATCAGCAGCTCTGGAAAAGTTTTCCACCTCGTGCTACTGAGTGTTAAGGAGATAGTGAGCAGGAGAGAAGAATCACCCAAGTTCCTGCAGGTAGGGGTGTCCCTGGCCAAAGTGGCAGTGAGATTTAGGGTTTAGTGGGTAGACTTGGGTGTTGGGGTGCAGTTGCTCCCAGTACAGTTCATGTGCCCGCCTCCAGCCTGCTTCTGTTTTTCTATCTATAGAGGCATAATAACACTGACCACCTTTGTTAATGTGTATGTGTATATACATGCATACATGCCTTTTATCTTTGTTTTTTAAGTATCAGTTTTCATACCAGATACCTTTAGTGTGCCTGGGCTAGAGGTGGAATATTTTGTTCTGGGATTTTAATTCTCCCAGGATTTGCAGCTCATCTGAAAATGAGGACAACTTCAGTGTGATCCACTTCACCAGAAAGAGCTGGCAATGTGACCCTTCCTTGGGCAAAGTTTTAGCACCCTCTCCCTCTGCCTGACTATTATACTGAAGAGGCATCACGGGATATTCTCTGCCTTGCCATTTCTGGATGCTTGTTTTTGAGCACAGATGTTTCGAGAAACTTGTCAACTCTGTTTTCCATTCCCAAGAGTGGATGAGTCTCTGAAAAGAAAAGCACTCTAATTTTGTACCGTGTTCTCAGTTGTTATTTCTGTAAAGGCTTTGTTTGTTTGGGAAAGATTTTGGTATGTGAATGTGTTCACACCCTAAAACGTTATATTAAGCTAACAGTATAGGCACTACAAAATGTGAGTTCTAAGTCACTTTGATTAATAGTAGCTGTCCTCTTAAAATTCGTACTCTAATGTCTTTAAACATAACCTTTTCTGTGAAAAACATTCATTTAACATCGAGTATGTTGATAATGGAGACTGTGTGTTTTTTTAGAATACAAAAAAGCCCGCCAAGAGATAAAAAAGAAATCGTCTGACACACTGAAGCTGCAGAAGAAAGCAAAGAAAGGTAACTTGCTTCATACTTGAACTGTTAAAAACCTTCTGTGCTGTGCTCACTGACAATGATTGAACAGCGGTAGGACTTTCTATTGTAATAATTCACTCCCCTATAATGTATTCCTGGTACGTACTTGAACACCAGAGTACAATTACGTGTCATTTAAATCATATTCTGAAGCCGCTATGTAACGTTCTTGTACAAAAGCCTTAAAACTGTTTGTACAAAGTCAATCATGTATTAAAATAGAGCGCTTGCTGCTAACTTATTCCTCTTAGGAGCATTGACTCTGTAACATGACTTGTGCAGATACCTGTAGAATTTTCTAGAATCTTTTGGAATAATATAAAAAAATAATTATGTAACTATTCTGTAACTGTTAACATTTCTCACTGTTCTCTCTTTCTACTATACTACCTTTCTTCTGTTTTCCTAACAGCCTGTAATCTCATAAATCTTACATTATTCCTCAGAGCATGAGAAGGTGGCATAGGTTGTTGTCAGGGGGAAGGCACTTGGCAACCTTAGAAAACCAAAGATGAGTAAGAAAAGAAAGGGAGTAGGGAGTTCTCCACAAAGGCAATCTGTCTTTTTTAGCAGCTGAATGTCATGCTCCTGTTGCTCTCCTATCATCGTCACGTCACAGAAGTTTCATCACCACATTAATGGAAATGTGTCACTAATAGCTGTGGCATTGCTATCACTAGGGATTTCACTTTGTCCAGTGTGAAGCCCACCAAGCTTTGGAAGAATGATACAGAACTTGTCTAGAAGCAGACTTTCTAGTTCTGTTTCCCAGCACTGGGCTCTCCCCAGCCAGGTAGGAAGTGTGTTTTGAGGAGCTCTCAGCCTGCAGGTTGCAACCTGTGTTTCCCTCTTGCCTAAAAACTGTGAGCCCCTGGACAAGCAAAACAAATGCTGGGTTTGAGAGTTCCTTGAACTTTTAAATGGTGTAAATGTTATCCAGAACATGTGAGTGATCTCTAACTGTTCTTCCTAATAGGTGAGTCAATAATTATTCTGGTAGAAAGCCACATGACTGGAAAACTGCTCTTGAATTTTAGCTGACTTTAGATGAAGGATGTGGGAGGGAGAGATGGAAGCCAGCAGGAGGGAGCTTAGCTCAGTAGACTCTGTGTGTCTGTCCGTGGAAAAGTTCGGTGTTTCAAATCAGAATGGTCATCTTTAGGAGGGCACAATTTCTTGTGATACGATTTTATTTTGGGGTGATGCGTAAACGTGTTTCTTGTCTTGTGTGATGAGTTGTCTGACTACAGACCAACAGCTTTAGGCAGTCTGTGATATTCCCTCCATTTCTTTTCCTTCCTTCCCCCCTTCTCTGGTCTCCTTGCTGCTTTTCCCCATGTGATACAAACAATCCCTCGATGCATGGTAGGTGAGAACTGAGAAGAGCATGTCAATGACTCCTAAGAAGGAACCATTTTTTGCACTTGTAACAGCTGTCTGACTCCATCTCCCTTTTATCCTGCTTCTGAGTATTGAATAAATCAATCTGCACGCTTGGAGGAGGAGATAGCATTCTCTGTAAGGTGGGAAGGGGAGAGAGAAGCACTTAAAGCCTTCTGGAAAAAAGCCCACACTGCTGTCATACTGCAGATGCCACTATAGGTGTCTGTCAGCAGTGGTTAAAGCAAATGAACTTTCTCCTTGGATTTTCTGGGTTCCAATCTCCCTGCCCAAATGTGTGCCATGTCTAGTGATGAGGGTCAGCACACTGGTGCCTTGTCCTCCTTCAGGATTAAACATCTTCGAGCAGGGAGTGGAACAGGCCTCATTTTGCTGTCATTTTTATAGCAGCCATGCTATGATTTAAGACTCTTTTCTTTTTTTTAATACCATCCCCTTGATAAATTTTGCTGTTCTGACATGCTTTTGGAGTTGCTGCTGTATGTCTGTGCTGTATCCCTCAGAAGTGCTGTCACACCGGTGGTGTTCGGATCCAGAGCACTAACCAGGGGGGCCTAGGTGGGGTTAGAGCTGTTGGCATGGGGATGCGTATGGGGAAGGTGGAAGCAAGGAAGACTTGCAGGTAGCTGGTACAGGGGGAACGAGGAGCCGCAATAGTTTTGAGGAATTGAGAGTTGTTCCCATGGTCCCTGGGGAGGAGAGGTACAGTGAGGTGCTGAGGCTCATACGGATGTGAGGATGGATGCCCTAAGCTGCTGGCCCTGTGGGTTCCCAGCACAAGTGGGTGAGAGGTGGGAGGAGATTCACCCTGTCTTCTTGCAAGTTATCTACAGTACTTAAATACAGAAAAAAAAAGTCAGATGCTTTTTCCCCTCTTTGCCTTTTTGATCCTTGCCTTGAAGGAATAAAGCATTGGTCTGAGTGCAGTGTCAAGTGTTGTTATGGAAACTTCTTTGTATGTACCCACCTCGACAGATCTGTTTAATGTGCTACGTGGTGAAGTATGTTGCTCTTGCTGTCACTGAGGGATAAAGAAAATCAAGAAGGGGTTTATTTATAAACTCTGCTTTAGGTTACAAATGAGATTTGAACTATGGGCAGAAAAACTCCTGGGTGAAACTGTCCGGGCAGGCATGTGACTGAGTGCATGAATGTCTTACCGTATCTTCAGCTCTCCTGTTTCCCTGTTGCTCAGTTGTTACTTTTTTTGTTCTGTTTTTCCTCAAGCAGGACCTGTTCCTTTGATTTTTCTTTATAGTTACTGACTCACCTATGGGAACTCTAAAACAACCAATTCATTCCCTTCCTAGCACTTGTAAGAATATTTTCGAATTAACCTTGTGATCATCTGTGGGCAAGTGAGATGTTTGCTGAATTCTGGATTTGCTTATATACTGTGCATGCTACTAAAAAGCCCTTTGAGCTTTTTCTGCTGCGACTGGTTGGGAAAGTGGTTTTCTTCTGCTTTGGGCAGCTTCCGATCTAGGAACTCAAATATAACCTTCTACTTTTCTCATTCGTGTCATGGCAGCGGTGTCCTCTCTTCCTGCCGCATCAGGCTGCAGAGGCTTCCTCTCGTAGCTGACGGCTGCAGCATGTGTGGCAGCTCCTTGCTCCTTGCCTGCGTCCCAAGGATGTTTGGGAGAAAGGGCCATGGGCTGCGGGGCTTGTCCTGGCAGGAGCGCTGCAGGTTGGGCACACGCCACCTTAGCGCTGAGGGGCTGGACACCTTGGGGTTTGCCTGTTCTCTGGCTTGTGCACGGTCTGTTTGTTCTAGTTCTATGAGGCCAAGTTGAAAGTTCAGGCTGGGCATTTCAGATCATTTTATTAAAAATTATCTTTTCCGAGTGGGTGTGTTAATTGCAATAAAGGTGTTCCCGAAGCTTGAGGTGACGGGGAAAACACCAAGCTTTCCAAACAAAACAAAAAGGTGTCAGGGACCCTTTTTGGAAGCTTGTTAGAGTGTATCTAACCATGACAAGTCTGTCTAAATGAAGGTCCTGCATTTCAAAAGACCTTCCAGAGATAATTTTCATGGGTTTTGTTGCCTTTTGACTAGAAAAAAAACGTAAAATCCAGATGAAGTCTAAGTATACGTAGTCTCCATAGGATCTTGGCGCACCTCCCAGATCCTTGCAGTCACTGGGGGTGTCATGGTGATCTTCAAGGTGCATTCTTTTCCCTGTGCCCTTGTTCCCAAGGAGAACAGGCATGTTGCCCACCCCAGCATTGAAACTTAGCTCGTGTCTGAGCAGATGAAGCTGCGTTGTGCATGGAACTGGAAACATCTTCTAAATTGCTCTTTGTTTTCAGACAAACATTGGACATCAGAAGTCAGCCCAGCTAAGCTGAGTCAGCAGAATAATTATGCATATATTTAAAATAAATGCCGTGTTTAGGTTTCTGCTGAGTCAAGGCCTCATAAGTGGATCCAAAGCTGCTAGAAGCTATTGATGCTGTACTCAGTTCAGAGGAGAGACAGCAGCTGTGGCTCTGCATGTAACCATTTTGGAAGGTTAACAAAATGCATGATTCTTAGTTTTTAAAATAAAAGCATCAAGTAACTAACTTAAAATATAACTTAATGTGTATGTAAAACCTGGAGTGCATGTTGGCTTTATTTTCTATATTTCAGCTTGGCTATTAATGATTAACTAGACAGGTTTCCCTTCTGCCTGTAACATGACTGGTAGGTTTCATTTTCAGGTTCTTTGTGTGCCAGTGTGTGTGAGCTTTGAGGAAAATGTTTAAATCCAAACAGGTTTATGAAAAGGAATTGTATGCAATGCTCCAAATAACGTTAATATGAAAACTGAGTTTTATCTCTAAGCCATTCATAGAAGCTTCTGCAGAGTACCCTGAACGTTTGGTAAAACTTCATCTTGTACAGTATCGACACTCGCAAACTCTACTTTTTGAGTATGCAGCAGTTCAGGAAAGTATTCTTACTTCTAATGAAGTTGAGAGAGTAGAGCGTGATTATTGATTTACTGTAATACTGCCAAAAGTGCTTTTTCTTCCCCTCCTACCAGTTAGCAAAGATGACCTGTTTGTGTTTTAGAGCCTTTGCAGCTGTTTTTGTGTTACGCTCTGGTCTTTGAGACTGTAACATCGTTATGCTCCTCTCAAGGATGTTTGCGCAAACCCCGTGACGCTTAACTGGAAAACATAAAGCAAGCGAAGAATGTCTCAGTTCTTAAAGCCAATGCTGGCCTTCTTATTTAGATACTTTGCACTCTTTCTATATGTGTCACTTACTCTGTCTGGAGTAACAGGCTGGGGAGGGATGACCCCTGGCCAGACCCTCTCACCACCAGGAGATGACCTTACTCTTCCAAATGGATCAAGTGTGGCATGATGACTGAAGTGAGAGCCGGGACTCACTGTGGAGTCAGTATGATACAGCGCAGAAGGAGGGAGGCTAATGAGCGACTTATCCTTATCTGTTGCCCACAAAAAAATCCTGTCTGGATGGGGCCATGGTGCCTGCAGGGTTTTGGGGTGTTTTTCAACTCCCTTGCCCCCCCTGCAAGCTTATAGTGTAAGCTCCATGTTGTAAAAATTCAGTGAAGACATGCTGCAGAATCAGTGACCAGAGATATTTCTTTGATTTATTTTCATTCCTTGGGTTTTGAATGCCTCTTGATAGCTCCCCTTTTTTTGACAGCAAGCCAGGCTTATTGCAAAACTTTATATATAAAGTTTTTTAATTAAAATACAGATATCGTGGTTAATCTTTTTGATGTTCTTCCACATTGCATCAGCAATTAGTTTTTCATTTAATTAACAATCTATTAATGTAATTGCAGTGGAGAACATCAAAAAGCGCTGTGGTTACTAAGGCAGCACCCGCCTAGAGTTTTGCAAGTTGGAGTTCCCTGTTCCCTGTGAGGGGATGAGCTTTATGCCACTTCTTCAGCTTGACCAGAGCTGGACAGTTGTCTGTGTTGTGAAGTTTCTCCGAAGACATATTAACGTGTTCTCCCCTAGGAATCTGCAAGCTAAACAAAGTTCCTAAACTTGTTCAGGTCTCTTAAAATAAAACTGTATGTTAAATAACTGGAAGTTTTAATTTGCAATAGCTCACCAGGAAGCAAAGCTAATGTGTTTATCAGCAATGGAAGAAGTCAAAATAGTCTAGTCCAAACTGCTCTCTCTCTTGTCTTGGCGCTGATGATGATGTCTAAACTCTAGGAATGCTGGAATACCAGTTTGACTTTTTTTATTTTCCTTTCTGTGTCAATTTGTGTCCTGCAATTTCTCACCATGCGCACCTGCCTGACAGCTGAGGCTCTGGGTAAGTCTGTGCCATGCTGTAACCCTGGTGGCTGGTTTATTGTAGCCCTTGCTGTGGCCTCTTTATGGTGTCTGGTCTCCACTAACTGCCTAGACTTTAATTTCTAATGAAACTAAAATATCGCCTAATCTTAATGAACAAACCATCTTTTGATTTATTTTCTTTTGGCATCTAATTGGAACACTGCAAAAGAAGAAAACCAGTATTGCAGATAAGCTTCTGGTTTGTTTTAGAAAGGGATTAACATAGACTGATATGTCACAGTTGGGAGAGAAGTTAAATGGAATGGACACGTCATCAAGGTGATGTTCAAATAAATGAATATCTTATTGTTAACATGACTTTTAAAGTCTAGAGCTTGAAGTCCTTAGTGTTGTTCTTTGTTAACCTGTGATCCAAGTCCCCCCTTTTTCTTGAAAATCGCATGCACCTTTCTTGACCGATAGATAAGAAATCACTATATTTATCTTTATGCTGGGGAAGGGATGGAAGGCAG
>WEIS01034822.1:8948-30267 GCA_013389965.1 Todus mexicanus
GGAGGCACTTCCTCACAGAAAGGGTTATTAAACACTGGAATGGGCTACCCAGGGAGGTGGTGGAGTCACCGTCCCTGAAGGTGTTCAAAAAAAGACTGAATGCCACACTTAGTGGCATGGTTTAGCTGAGTGGTGGTGGTAGGTCATAGGCTGGACTCGATGATCTAAGAGGTCTTTTCCAGCCTTAAATATTCTATGATTCTATGATTCTAATCTGAGTCAAACTTTAAGAAGCAAATCGCTGTTTCTTTTCACAAGTGTTAGGACATGAACACGTTCACGCAGTGAAATATTTTGGTGGAAAGCTCCTGGCCCCCGCCTGACCAGTGTCCAAGCCATTAAGCTGACCTCACAGGTTACATAGGGATTCCCTTGCCTTGGAGAGCGCCTTTTGTTCATCATGTAAACTGATGTGGCTGTTTTCTGCCACCTCCCTGAGGGTTCGTGATGCATGAAGTAAACACAGTGTGGCCCAAGCACAGGTGAGCTTTGACCAGCTCTGGCTGCTGAGATGGTTTCTGTCTGGGCAATGTTTGCAGGGGCGGGTATTCAATTTAAGGAAGCTTAATAAATAGGCAGGGTGCTGTGCTCCACCGTGCAAATGCCTTGGTCAGAGCAGGTAGACCATGGCAAGTTCTTTATGAGTCCCCACCGCTTGTCCTCCTCAGCTGAGCAGCTCCAGAGGACCCCACTCATAACAATAATTTGCTAAATAAAATGCAAAAAGAGGTATCCCCTGTGTGATAGACAGGCCTGTTGTGTGAGCATGTTTGTAGAAGCTTGCGGAGCCTGTGTATTTACACAGAAAGCCAGGCTGAGCGCAGGTAAATAATTACTGCTAAAACGCTATTACTTTCAGTAAATACAAACTAATGTTTGCTGCTCTACACAATATTTACCGAGGAAGCCAGAAGAACCAGAACCAGTGTTTGTTCCCTTAGACAATTTCATGCCAACTGCCTGAAGTACATCTATATGTTGCTTCATGTGTTCTCCCTGTAACTCGTCCTTTGCCCCTAGGTACCGTAACCTATTTGTCCCCTTACCTCTCTTTCCACAAGATTATTTAAAAAAAACACAAAACGAAACAAAAGTAGAATAGCAAATAAGAAATGCTAGAATGGGCATAAACAGAAGTCTGCCTGGCAGTCTATATAAATATGTCTCCGCAAGCTATAAAGGGGATTATGCATGATTTGCTATTATGATTTTGCCTCTGGTGTAATCATTTCCTTTGGAGAAAAATGAGCGTGGAGTTAAAATACAGTCTAATGACCCAAGCAACGTATTTCCTTATATTGTTACTTTACATGCAGAACCAGTTCCAACAACTCACCGCAAGTTACATATGTGATTCATTAGATTTCAGAAGATTTTACCCAAGTCCAAAGTTAACATCGTACACTTGTTTTAGAAGATAGAATATGCAGTCCCATAGGAAGCAGGCTACTACAGAACACCACTGGAAACATTCCCTGGATAGCCAACGCATAGCTTATATTGAGATTTATCAATAAAAAACACGAGTACTAACATTCATCCTTCTTAACCACTTGGAACAGGGAGCAACGAATTCCCAGTGCTGAGTGTTCTGCAGAGAAAAACTGGTTTCTACCTACTGAGGTTAAAGGATTAATGAATACTTGGCACATGAAAAATGAATAGTGATAGCGGGAAGAAGATTGCGTGTGGACAGTGTGATAAGGTGCATAACAGAGAAACATCATGTTGCACACGTTGCTGTGCCCTGAGAAGCAGACGAAACTCATTTCCATTGAATTTCAGATAAAATATTTTAAAACATCAGTATTTAGTTTGCCATACTTAGAAATACTTCATTCATTTATCTAATATATTTAAGGAAATCGTCTATAAGAGGGTCTGGCTGACTGACATTTGGTGATAGAATTTGTTCTCCGCGAGCTTCATTATGTGCTATGTTGGCTGTTTACATGGTCTATTGCCTGCTACTAAGAACTATTACCCATATGCATGAATTTGCAGGGCAGTATCTAAAGCAGAAAATATGTAGCTACATTCACCAGAGAAATGTATTACATGATTATATATCAATAGATTGATACAGAAGTAGGGATATTGCACATTAGTATTTGATATATATCACAGATTTATAGAGAAATGTAGTTCTCAATCACATGCTTTTATGGAAAACCTGTCCTACTAAATCAGCATCTTGGCTCACTCCATATACCTGACCCCTCTGCTTCCATTCTCATCTGGCTGAGCTGAGCTGAGCACACATCGTCTATGTGAAAATGTTCTGGCTTGCATTTTGACAGAGAAATACCTTGAAAACATTTAGTATTTCTAAAAACTTAGGACATTCTCTTTTTTCTTCTTCTTTTTTTTTTTTTCTTGGAAGAAGGAACTTTAATCATGTTTCCTATTAATCCATGGGACTTTGCAGCATGCCATTTTTTCAGAAACAAGAGTCTTAAATTTTGGAACAGCATTAACAGTGGATTGCTCCATACAATTCTAAAAATAACATACTTTTGGAAGTCAGGAGAACAAATCAGCCTGCGGAACATTTTTGGTGCTCAACAAGTGTGTTTACGTGCGTATTTTATACCTTTTCCGCAATCTTTCTCCACTTCTGCCATCTTGCCTACAAAGCAGTACTACTAATTTCACTTTTCTCCAGTACCATCACTTACAACCCCAGATGGTTCTTTCTAGTCTTCCTGTAGCTGTTCTTCCCCTAAAGGTGGTTCCTAAAAGGGACTAAAAAAGACGGTCCTATAAAATCTCCCCATGATGTTGTTCAGCTTCTCACCTCTTCTATACTGCCACTGATACAGACCATTCTTCCCCAGTATCCATTGTCCTACTTGGACTTTGGTTTAGATCTAGCAAATGTGCAAAAAACTAACACCCCTGAAAGCGATTTTGTGACTTCTACCTTTTAAATTAACTATGTTTTAAGTCTTGGGTGATTTGTTTGTTGTTGTGGTGGGGTTTTTTTAATTTAATCATAATGAATCAATCATTTTTCAAAATGGGGAATGGCATCACCAGCAGAGAGCACACTGGAACCTCAGAACAAAAGAAAACAGAAAATCAATAGCATATTTTAACAATACGAGCCTGAAACGCATAAAGATACATCTGAAATAAATCAGTAATGTGCTGAATATTGAGAGATTTTGTCATTTAAATTAACACCAGTTATAAAAAAATCACTCGTTATCGTTTATTCCATTTCAGCATGTACTCAATTTTCTAAGTCAACTAAACTAAAAAAAAAATTAAAAAAAAAAAATCAACCTTACTACCCAACGCAACAACTAAATGCATTTTTATTTAGGATGCATGGTTAGACAAAAGCTTTAACAAATTACATGATGTATTTTAGAAGACAGATTGTGTTCATTTGCTGAACTTAGAGAAACCTTTGGGTTGACAGATAATCAATTCAAATACCTGCAGTTGAGGGATTGTGTTACTAATTCCTTTTACAAGCCTTCCCTTTTGGATACAGGCAAATAAACGGGTTTTCTTGGCCAAGGAATTGACCACATCAGCAGATGCAGCCTTTCAGGTATGGCTGCTGTCTTGCAGTCCAGCCTGTCATCATCTGCCAAGTGCTTCTTCCACTCCTCCACTCAAACTGGTGTTAAGCTCAACATGAGTACGTGGGTCTTGCCCCTTTATCTGGGTTTTGGGGCAAGGATGTCAGTTTCTGTTTCCTTCAATCTATTTATAAAGTGTTTCAACATGCACAGCACTCTGTAATCATGTGCTGGGGTTTGTAGCCAACTTGTATGTTGCCACTAACCAAAACGGTCAATCTCTAACATGGAAGTACAACTAACAGGTAGCACTAACATATGTCATGTGACTCATCTCTCAAAACGTCAGCAGTAATATTCCTTGAGTGTGAACATTGAAGCTTTTGTATACCACATTTCTATTTTTTCTTTTTGTTCTTTGACAGGAAATCACCTTCCCTTCATTCCACTCTCCTTAAAAACCCCCCAATTTTAAAAAAAACCAGTAAAACTGACCTAGTTTGATGCCTAAACGGCAGTGTTGGTGTACACAATGCAGCCTCTTTGATACAATAAAACACATAATGGAGAATAGTTCAGTCACACTGAACAAAAGAGGAAAATTCTAATCTGATATAATAGGTGCATGTTTTTCTCCAGGGCCAGAGATCAAAATACTCAATTTTCCAGATTTAGACTAGCAAAGTTGCCAAGACACTTACTCTAGGGAAGTGGGGCTACACAGTATTAATGCTTCACTCTCTTGATCCAAAAGCTCTGTGCCCTTTCTATAACCTTGGATTGAGATCATGTACTATTTATTTATTTTTTTTAAAAAAAAATTTAAGCTTGCCTTCCTTTTGCAAGAGCTCTTGAAGGGTTATGATCTTATTTAAGAGGCAGAAGAACAGGAGGGACAGTTGCTTATTTAGTATAATCCAACATTGGCAAAAGTGAATAGGGAGTAGGAAATCATTAAGGAATATGTTCTGGGAAAGAAGGAGGGTTTGAGTTTTGCATCTCTCCAGTGTTTGGTTAATGTTTTTGTAAGGAAAAAAAACGGGAGACAAACACTTCCTGGCTCCAGCCACCGCGTCAGTTCCATGCCCAGGAATGGAAGGGGTTGCTCTGGATTTTCCTTTCAAAACTCTGTAGCTGAATTTATGCACCTAAACATCACCCTGAGAAAAATGTTTACATCATTTCAAGCTTCATGTTATCTCGGTTCCTCATATTATTGGTTGTTTAGGAGATCAAAAAACAACAATGAAAAAGGATCTCTTAAATGGTTATTTATAAAGAGAGACTTACTGTATTCTCATTTGAACTTTAAAACTGCTACATTTCTTTTGGTAAGGTAGAGACACGGTGTGGGACAATCCTTCCAACTTTTCCCTGTAACTCTGTCATGGCTAAACCCCAGCCGGAAATGAAGCACCACACAGATCACTCCTTCCCTACCCCGATGGGATGGGGAGAAGAATAAAAAAAAAAAAGTAAAACTTATGGGCTGAGGTAAGAACAGCTTAATAACTAAACAAAGTGAAACGAAATGAAATGAAACTAAACTAAACTAAACTAAGCTAAACTAAACTAAACTAAACTATAATAATTGTAATAAAAAAGAAGATTAAAAAGAGGGAGAGAAATAAAACCCAAGAAAAGACAAGTGATGCACAATGCAATTGCTCACCACCTGCTGACTGACGCTGAGCAGCAATTGGCCCATCACGGCCAACTCCTCCCAGTTTATATATGAAGCATGATGTTCTGTGCTATGGAATATCCCTTTGGTTCAGGTCAGCTGCCCAGAGCATGCTCCCTCCCAGCTTCTCGTGCTCCTGCTCGCTGGCAGAGCATGGGAAACTGAAAAATCCTTAATTTAGGATAAGCACTACTTAGCAACAACTAAAACATCAGTGTGTTATCAAGATTATTCTCATACTAAATCCAAAACCACCTGCCTGGAAGAAAATTAACTCTGTCCCAGCTGAAACTAGGACAAACTATCCCGTGCATTGTTCTCTGTGGCTCCTGGTTATTTTGCGCTCCAATGTGTCATTGTAAAATTGGTGATATTTCATTTGTTCCCTGTGCTTGGGTTTCATAGGTGACACAAGAAGTTCTGCACATGAAAGACCTGGGGGAGCAGTTTTAAAGCCAAAAGAAATGTTTCAGAAATGGTTGGGGTTTGTGCATGGGACTGAGAAGCATTCTGTAGGCAGGTTAGCAAAGCTGGGCATGGGTCTGATTTCATACCTAGTAGGCAGCCAAAACCATCTGGGATGTTTTCTTTGCAGATATCAAAGCAATCTTTAATGCTTTTCTTGACAGGTTTTAGGTATAACAAAAATTTCAATAAAATTCTGTTTTTTCCCCAGTTGTTTTTAATTTGGCAAAGTTCTTTTGTTCTCCCTGGAGGTGTTAAATTACAACAGAATAAATCTCAAACAAATAAGCACTTAGATGCTTTTTCTTTACTCAGACAGCATTCTTCCTTTCCCATCTTCCATCCCATCTTCAAGATGCATTCCTGTGCTACTAGGGCATTCCTGTTGATATACTTTTGGGTTGCTTTCAAGGCCATGCAACTTGGCTTTTCCAGTACCAGAATCTCTTGGGTTCGGAACATATTTGCGCAGCCTTGAGAATGGAAACGATTCAGAATCAGATTGGAAATGGGACACATCATTGAAAATGGTTCTTTCTGACACTCTGTTATTTCATTAGAGTGGCTTGAAATACCTGGGTTTGCAACTGGGCATCACGGACACATCCACAGTAGTCATTTCTGGATTGTATGCTTTCTGGATCAAAGGTTGATAGCTCACAGGCATTAAGAGGCTTCATCTGCACTCAGTTGTACGTATTATATTTTAGATGAGGTTTTGGGGAATTTTTTTGATGAGTTTAATAGGGTTTGTTTTTTCTTTTAAATGGGGCATTTCACATATTATTAACGGTAGTTGTGCCACCGAGTATCAATCTAACAGCTGAAAAACCTAAGCGTCATATTGTAACAATTGCTTATTTACTGTCTGGGCTGGTTTGTGTGGTTCTTGTGTTTTAAACGAAGAGAATGAATTCACTCGAGTGACTGCAAAGCTTAGTAAATACCAGTTATCAATTCTCTTTCTAATGACAACTGATGACATGATTTTTACAAATGGTTGAGCACTTGGCAATGCTAACCATAGAAATCGAATGAGCTGAAAGAAACTCCAGTCTGCCCCATTGTCACTGCTGAGCTGACAGATGGGAAAAAGAGGAGGAGGAGGTTGTGATGCTCTCTCAGAAGCCCAGGGGCACACAGCAAAAATGACTGCTGAAGTGTCTTGAAAGACCATAAGTAAGAGAGGAACAGATTTCCAAAGAGCAGACGTCACCTATATTTTGCTTTAAAAGTTGCCTGCAGCCTCCTGAAATGGGCTGACCAAATCCTCTGGAGAGCAGCTAGCACCAGAGCTCATTCAAGTCTCAGCAGTGAAGGTAGAATTCAATTTTCCATGAAGGAAGGAGGAGCTGGAGCCAGGCTGCCTACTTCAGCAGCTGGGAGAGCAAGAGGGCAGGGCTGCCATTACAGCTGCCCCAAGCAGGTGGCCCAAATGCCAGCATCTGCCACTGCCCTGGACACCGTCACCTGCCTGGGCATCAGCAGCATGGCCAGGGTGCTTTGCTACCCTGGCCGTCTGCTGCTCCAACAGCTGCCCGCTCTGCCGGTGCCTAAGCAGCAGGGAAAATTCCCCGCTGTGTGGAAAAGCCTGTAAGCCCCAAAATAATAACTGAGAAATCATCAGCGATCAGATCTCTTGGCCTTGCCTTTCTTTACCTATCTTTTTTTTTTTTTTTTCCTCCCCTCTGTTAGTCTAATGTGTCTCTTTTGGTTTTGTAAAAAGTGATTCGAGAAGTTGAAAGTACCAAACTTCAGTAGCTTCGCCCATATGTGCTGCGCGCCTCAGGCTAGACAGCACATATTGGTAGCCAGACTGAGAAGAACATTTACCACATTACCTCTTAAAAACTCACTTTATTTTTCTTGTTGAGCTGGCTCCCATCCAATGTGACACTCCAGCATGAGCCATGCAGTGACAGCAACAGCCTCCATGGAAACACACCGGAGCATGAGGCCAGTCGTGGGGTAGATTGAAAAGGCAGCTCTGTCCTTTTCCTTAGTCTGCCACGTTTTTTGTCTGAACAAGCTTTCTCGTAATTTTTAAAGCATTATTAGGAGCACCCTTTCTTTACCACCATGTCTTTGTTGTGTCTCTTGTAGCAATGCAAAGTCACACTGAACACAGAAAACCCAGCATTAGGGACCTCCACTCCTCTTTTTTACACCCTGGAGCCAGGAGGGGAACCTACCTCCCAAACCAAGACATGAATAAATGCCTGCTGTGGTGGGTGGAGGTTTGAAAGAGGCTCTCGTGGAGACTGTCCTGCCAGCAGCCTTGGTGCTGCCGTGCCAAAGGTCCTGCAGGCTGAACATCTCAGCAAAAAGGAGGTGGTAGCAAAGGGAAACAGCATCTTAGATGCTTCCTCAATGTCTTTCAGAATGTTATATACCCCTGCTTCTTACAGGAACAGGTTTATTGGGAAAAGGGTGGGTGGAGGGAAGGTACTGAGCAGGTTGCTGTCCCAGTAGAGTAACTGGGGAGACTTTGAAGGTCAGGATGCCCTGACGAGGAAATCCCTCATCATTGTGGCTAGCACCTTGCCTGCCTCTCCATCATACTGAAAACTCACTTCCTCATCTAGTAGCCACATGCACAGTAGCCTGATGCCATTGTGATATAATTGATTACATCACTTTCCCTTCATATTTCTCTGAAATTGTCCCTTTTTTCCTCAGACTACCTTGAAGCAAATCTCTCAGCCTGACTATCCGCTGTTCAATGCAGACAGGGAACCAGGTAGCTGTTTAGTGTTATTCCAGGTGTTTGAGCATTTCACAGACGACAGGCTAAATCTGGGAAAATTTGTGAGCCTACAGGCTAGCTGTGACTGTGCTTAACTTGCAGAGCCCTGGCTTTACATCCACAGACAACATGATAATAACAAGTTTCGGCACGCATGGCTTGTAGGCTCCCAGTACTGTTTTCATACTGCGCAGTGTGAAATACCCATTCCGTGTATGTCATGGGGAGAATCAGGTGCCTGGCATTCACCATAGGCAGAGCACTGAGCAGGGAGCCTCTTAAACTAACCAAGAAAAATGCCCAAAACCAGTTCTACAGGAGAATTTTCCCCATTTCAGCACTTAAGGAGCCTAAGTGTGGGCTGCAAGCCAGAGGCTTTACAGCATTAGGAGTCACAGCCTGGTACTCTCTCGAGCTGAGCACCTTGGCCATGGCCATCTTTTCCAGGGCCTGAATCAGCTCATTTCTTTTTCTTTTTTTTTTAATAAATGTTGTGTCACTACCCTCACAAAAATATATATGACATGTAATACAATGTGTAATAAGCACAATTTAATAGATAAGGCTTTAATATATGTTATTATTAATAATACACTGCAGGCACCTAGGTGATGTATCTGCTACCCCTCTCATCTCCCAGCACCACTTATATTAGCTGTGCTTGCCTAAGGGGCTGGGATATTTCACAATTTCACAGTATTACAAGGTTGGAAAAGACCTTTGAGATCCCCCAGTCCAACTTGTAACCCAACACCAGCCCATTGCCTAAACCATGGCACTAAGTGCCTCATCTAACCTCCTTTTAAACATCTTGAGGGATGGTGACTCCACCACCTCCCTGGGCAGCGCATTCCAATGGCTGATCACTCTCTCAGTGAAGAACTTCTTCCTAACATGGAGCCTAAACCTCCCCTGACGGAGCTTGAGACTGTGTCCTCTTGTTCTGTCATTGGTTGCCTGAGAGAAGAGGCCAGCCCCTGCCTGACTACAACCTCCTTTCAGATAGTTGTAGAGAGCAATAATTTCTAACTAGATGTGGACTGAAGGCATTTACATCAAACTAACCAACCTTGCACCCTCTCTAATGGAGAAAGATACTCACCTTTAGGATCTGACTCATCTCATCTTAAAATAGGTCTCTAAATTTTACTGGCATTGCCAGACATCTTTGTCGTGCCTAATGCTTCAGTGGGCATCAGAAGCATGCTTGGCTTCAGCGTGGACTCCAGCTCTTTTGATACTGATTTGGTTGCTCCTCCTGGCTTTACTGTCCCAAGCGCTTTGGGTGTTTTTCAGTAACACAAGGTCACCCAGGCTAATCCTGCTCTGAAATCTTTTAGGAGTAACAACAGATCTTTATAAATCTGATCACTGTTTCCTTAGTTAAATTTCCTCACAAGATTTTTTGTCACTGATGTCTCAGACACATGGGAAAACTAATTGCACAGCAAGCCATCATAAGGGAAGCCAATCACCTTGTTTCCTAACTGATGCTCTCTGCTCTACTGAAATTACTTCTCTGAGATCTCCAAGGGCTCTAGGGCTCCAGTTAACATTCTTAACATCTATTTTCAGTGTTTTAGACCAGGTCCTGAGATGATGTCAGTTTGAGCATCTACATTGAGTTAATAGACCAGAGCATGTTTATGAAGCTGGGGATGTATCCCAGGAAATCTGTATCTCCCCAGTATCTTTCACATCACTTTTCACATCTTCTCCTCCTTCTCCTCATGTCTTTCTCATTCCAAGACAGCTTGATCATTCCAACATCTTTACAGTGTAATACATTAAAAAGAAACTTTGTTGGCTACCTTTAAAGTACTTTATATCACTTTAAATGCCTTACACTACCACAGCGATACTGCAAAGAATGCCATCTAATTTACATAGAGTCACCCAGAGGTTAATTAGTATATGGAGGCAAATTTCCAAAAGAGTGCACCAGGAAGAAAAGCAGCAAAAAGCAATTCCTTCTGTAATTGGTTTTGTACACACACCTCTCATTCTATGTTTTACAAATGTACTCAGTAATTTCTGTCTTCATTTTCTGGGAAGATTGCATGTCAGGTAGAAAGGAAGTCTGTCATTGTGTCTGTCTGAGCGGTTACTTGCTGACCTTTTGTTGTGGGACAGACTATTTGGAAACATTGCCATCACATGCCATCACAATTGCATGGTAGGTGCTGCAATGCTACACTCCTGAGCATCCTCTACAGTGGAACTGAAGAAAAGAATAATCTCCAGTTATCTTTTTATTTGAATAACTGCTAGGAAATGTTAATTAAAACATTATATCAGAATGACATAACAATAGTACACATCCAGGCACTTTCAAATGGAGGGAAGGTGCTCACCTGGCGAGCACATGAGCCAGAGGAAGAGCAGAGCACTTAATGGGAAGAATCACACAGAATCACAGAATGTCAGGGGTTGGAAGGGACCTTGAAAGATCGTCTAGTCCAACATCTCTGCCGGAGCAGGATCACCTAGATTAAGTCACACAGGAACGCATCCATGCAGGTTTCGAATGTCTCCAAAGAAGGAGATACCACAACCTCCCCGGGCAGTCTGTTCCAGTGCTCTGTCACCCTCACTGTGAAAAAGTTTTCCCTCATGTTTCCACGAAACCTATGCTTCACTTTGCATAGGAGGATGGAGCAAAAGTGATTATTTATCCGTTTGAGAAGAAACACTGAGGCACCATCAGAAGCATTTCTCGAGTGACCAAGGAAGAAGGCAATCTCAGAGCCTTGCTGGATTCACCTCTGACTCTGGACACCCACAACTATATTTGCTCCATATCCATCTCTGGACCCTGAGACTTCAGTGAAAGTGGTTATGCTTTTCTACAAGAGCTTGAATGGACACTGTTCAGGTTAATTCGAAGACCCTACTTCTCTCAGCAATGACAGCATACACTTCCACTATCAAAACACAGAAAACATGGTGGGTTACACTACAGCGTTTTTAATGAGAGGTTTTAGCATTAGCATTTACTGCAACTAGACTTCAGCTTGAGCCTGAATCTTGGTAACCCAGAAATGCTTAACAACATTGAGTTGGACTTTAAAAATAAGAGTTAAAAGCTATGTTTTCTTCAAGGCTTTGGAGCTACTCTAACCCCAAAACATGTCTTTCTTTGAAGCAAGTAGGAGAAATTCCTACTGCAGGACTGAACAGCAGTCGGAGACTGTAAAGACTTCAGCTTTATATTGGTCTTCTCCACCATGCTGGTTAGACACCTGACAAAGCAATACCCATGGTGGACCGAAGGAGCTACTCAAGTTCATGCTAGGAGAACACATTCTGCCCCTGGATGCAGTGTCAAAAACATGGGCACATTGTGCTGTACAGTCCCCATCATGAGGGAGACATACAGTGGTACGGACACTCACGTGAACATAGACGTTTCACTTGGCAGTGCTAATAAAGTAATGAAAGCCCTTCCACTTCCCTTGGTCATGACTAATCTATCCTTGACAAGTAACATCCCTGTGTTCACTCACAAGTTGAAATACAGTAAGAATAATAATAATCAACATCGAACTTATTTATTCTATCTTACGCATCCATTATTCCTTATTATTCTTGGTTCCTAAGAAAGTGTTCTTTCTCTTCCTTTAAGCAGCTCTTGTCCATTGTTGGTGTTTACAATCTCCTTATTGTTGCTGAGGGTTCTCTTATTCCCTCTCTGTCATCATTTAGGAAAGCTAAATGCATTTCGTTATTTTAATCTTTCTTGAAAAGTCAATTCCTTAATTAGAATCTATGGTTGTGGAGTTCCACTGGGTGTCTGCAGGCTAAACACCGCTAAGGCTATTTTCTGTACTAATTGTGTTTAGAGACAGGACATTTGTTAGTGTTGTTGATGGCATTAGTTGTTTGTTTTGTGGGGTTTTTTCCTAAAAAAGACTGATTATCTAGGTGAGAGGAAAAAGGCAGAAATCATTAAGTCAGATTTTCAAAGGATCAAAGCCTACAAGGTGTAGAAAGTCATGATTTTCTTGGTCGGGATTTTAAACTGAAATATGCAAAGACAAACATAAAAGCCGGGGGTTTGGAGAACGAGCATGTCAAAATCTCTCCCTAAACCACCGATATTTTAAGATTATTCTTGTGAAAGATGGCTGTCAAATGTTGATCCACTCTTTCTCCTACCAGTTGCTAATGAGCATTAGAAAATGTGGAAACACTGCTCAATTTCTAACCTATCAAATACATTTTGCTAAAGAGACATTTGGACATTGAGTGGAACAAACAGTAATGCCAAAAAAAGCACCTCCGTTGTCCTTTCTTGCCTTTATTTCCAGCTTTGCTTACTAACCTTGCTCACAGGCTGCATGCAAATTTTTAGCAAGGCTTTAGCTCTTCTAGTATGTGATGGAAGAAGAATAAAAGCACCTTTACACAGACTTCACAGTAACTGCTTGAAATAAGTTGTGATGGGCTTCTCAGTGTGTCATTTTTGTGTACCTCTTAGGGGTGTAAATTCTTTACACATGCAATTGCCCTCCACGGCAGCATACATATTAATCTAGATAATAAATGTAGTAACAACCTTCCTGAGGGATGTGTCTTTTACCCTGCACATATATTTACTGCCGCTTAAATATTTCTTGTGCTGGGATATGTCCCATTTGATGCAGTTCTATCTAAATTAACTATTCCATCGCCCATGAGCTCAAACACAAGTTTCATTGATTGGACATACCAGGCAATGGTAGTCCATCAAGGCAGCTCAGAGTGTGTTTCTCTCTATCTCCTCTGTCCACCATTTCATGATATAAAGATTATTAAGATCCAGTCTGCAGTGCGGCTTCTACAGCGCTCAGGTTGAGTCCTGCTCTGTCACTCAGCTGTGTTATCCAGTCACTTCTCCTAGGTCTTGAATTGTGATTTGCTGCCTTCTGCCACTTTAAAAAGTAGCCTTTTTATGGCATTTCTCCTTCACTTGGGAAGTAAGTCCTATCAGCTGGGACCTCCTTGCCCTTGCCACATCAACAACTGTATTTTTCACATCAGTCCTAAACCTGATGTGGTGTTACCCTAGTTGACAGTCACCAGTGTAATGCTGGAAGACCACACTGATGGTTTATCTTCATGGCTAATCACACACTAGAGTTTGGACTTGCACCCCAGCTGCTGGCACGGATGTGACTTGAGTTGCTGGTATGGTTGTGACCTGTTGGGTCATACTGTTACCATGCCTTTGGGGATGCCCATGTCTTTCTATATAAGCTTTGCATCAGACACAGCCTTTTGTGCTGTCTGTAGCATCTACACCTCCCCTGAGAGCAACCACTGTCCCATGTCCCCATTGTCCATCTCATTCCCCTCTTCCACACCTACTGCTGAGGTAGACTGGCTTTGTCTTCTCTGCTCTCCTCTGTCCATGTGACCTTTCCTGTGCCATGCCTTCTGTCCACGCCACGCCTTCTGTCCACGCCACCTACACAGTGGCTTGACTTGAGCAGCAGTAGACCTTACTCCCTCTACAAATATCCCTACCATTGTGATTTAAGCATTCTTTTGGCATTTAGGAGCTGCAGCCTAAAAACCTGACAATTCAAAAGCTGTCCCATTTCCAAGGTGAGAATGGTAACACCAAAGACCCTGAAAACTGAGTCCCATAATTTAAGGCCCCTCTGGGGATTTCAGAAGAGGGTGGACATCTTGTCTGGACAGTCTGAAGCACAACCGATCTTAGGTGGAAGACATGGGGCGTTTCCTGACGCTGGGCTATATATGGGCCAGCTCAAAACTTTTCTTGGAGCGATTTGACAGCAGACCAGGATGTTTCTGAAGAGTAGATATCTAGTGGGTTAGGCAGTGCTGGAGAGTAGGCAGTCTGGATCCCTGGGATTTAGGCACATGGATTTTGTCCAAGTCCTAATATAATTTTGAAAGGGTTGTGTGTGTTGTTCCTAATGCTGGCTCCTAAAAAAATTCTGGCCAAAAATTGCATGTGCTAATACCTATATACCCATATACCTGCTAACTTTGATTTTTAACGAACCCCCTATATTTATTTGCATGGCTTAATGACATGTCTGCATCAAAAGGCCCTTGGCGTACAGCTTGCCACTGTGCATTGTAGGCTGCAGCTCCATCCCAGCCCGAGGTGCCAAACACTCCGAATTTCAGCCGTCCTGGTACCGTGAATGAGGAGATTCATTCCTCCTGTGTAAATAGGAGACAAACTAGCTTTCAGGTAGCACAGAAAACCAGAAATGAATGCTCTTCCCCTTAAAAAGCATCTATAAAAGGAAGACCCATCCTTTAAAAGCGTGAAAAATACTTAAATGTGGCAGAGAACAAAATATTTTTAAATGATGCCACACAGAACAGGCACTGACACCCCTACTGAAATGTGACACTGGTTCCAGGATGTTCAGGCACTCCTGCTGGGACAGATAATCTGCATTTAAATTACAAGACTCAGCCATATGTCTGGCTGGGAAATGAAAAGGTTGGAGTGATAGATACCACCTTGTGCTTCTGCTAGTGGAGTCTTTCATCCTGCTCAGTCACTCTCATGCACCGTGGACTGTTCCAGGATAAACTCTCTTCCTATTAAATAATATCTGAATGTCTCCAGGGCCCGTTTCAGAACCGAGCAGTCTCTTTTTTTCTCAGAAACTATATATCAAATCTTCGGTGGGAGCAAGCTTTTGACTAATATTCTCCTCTGGTTATTTAACTTGTAATAACTTAGCAATTTAATCCATGCAACTTTTATTTGAGATTTAGGCTATGATATATGATTGGGGATTCACGCTGTTCAATTTAGGAAAAAGAAAATCTTCCTCATGTACAAAAAGGGTACAACTACTTCCCCACTCTTGTGTGTATGTGCACATGTTTTAAAATCAAAGAGCAGTATTTCCCTATAATTAAGTAATTTGTAGTTATTTTTTTTATGCCCAGCTGGTATTGGTTAGCTTTTGCCATTATCTTTCAGTGGGAAAACCACATTTTTGTTGCACCTTCAAGTCAAAACAGCATCTTCTTTGTAGTTGCTGGATGTGTTCTGCAGTGGTTTGGATTTTACTGCTTTTAGACTATGAGAAATGATTGTTATAATATTTCCAGTAATTTAGTTGCACATCCTGAACAAAAATTAGAATTAATTAGTGAGAAAAATAACATTTTTAGAACCATGAAGGAGAAAAAAATAAACCAGCACAAGGATAAACATGACCAAAATATAGAGCCTTTTCCCACATTTTCAGGGTGATACTGTCTTTGGATTTTTTTTTCCTGACTTGCTATTACACATGGCTCGCGTTTAAGAAACACAGTGTAATGTGTGCCTAGTGATTTGATGACGGTACCAGCGAGTCGTAAAGGCACAACCAGGCTTTAGAAATGTGGTTGCTGTACTCTTTAAATCAGAAATACTTCCAAAATTTATAGTGTTCTTGGACACATCCCGGGAGGATGCTCTGCACAGCATCAGTGCGTTGCCATCCCTGTCAATGCAGCTCGTAACTTGATGGGGACATTTTTAAGCTACACGTGTGAAGAGCTGAGCTGAAAGCTGGCACTCTTCAGAGGGAGAATCAGCTCATGAGGACCTCAAAGGATGATGCCAACATGGCCATTTCCCAGGGAATTTTCTGCAAAGACATTGCAGGTGACCAAGACAGAAGTGAAAAGAAGCTTTGCTATGGTCTATTTTTGGTCCATCCAAGACACTTACTGTGTTTTGCACTCCCTGCATTTGAGTCTCTGCTGTTGGGCTGAGCTCCTGGTTGACCCTGCCCAAATTATGCGGTCTGAGGAGCACCACCATCACCAGGTAGCAGAGGGAGCAGAGGGATGGGGGAGCTCCCCACGGCCCCAGGCTGCTGCCCAGCTTCTGTTGTCTCCAGCCACCAAGATAGAGCTTTGAACTCAGCTCTCACCTGCAAATCTCTGTGCTTTTATCACCACTTCGGGATGGGAGCATGGAGGGGGGTGGGAGGGGATGTGGGTAGGAAAAACCCCATTAGTTTAGACCAAGTGTGAACTGCTAAAAAGGGATGTCCTTGTCAATTGCTCCCAGAATTGTCACTGGCCTCTAGAAAGAGTAGGGGAATACCAGAATTAGTGTAATGACTCTGAAGGTACTTATTTTCATATAATTTTTATTGTTGTTTTATATCCGGGCAGTTTTATTTAAAAGTAAGCACTGGCAATAATCACATGGTATATGCTTCCTTTTGGTAGCTTTGAAAGATCTGTTTCTCATAAAAGATCCTGAAAGTGAGGTTGATAAATCATCTAAATGAGCGTGCATGAAAACTTGTAAAATCTAATTTGGTCCAGAATTTTTCCACACATGGCATATATCCTAAGTAAGTGTTATATAAGAGAGACCAGAGAGTTATATGGAGCGTGGTTTCATGTAGAGTATAAATAATGTAGAATTTTGTATATATGCCATGCACAAAATACTAGAGGGCTATGTTTAAAGGAAGACAGCATGACAAAACTCTAGGAGCCCCAAAGTCTACCTGTTACCTATTATGCATCTTAAAAACAATTGCCTAATGGATGTGCCAATGCCAGAAGAACCCTTTGGGTCTTTCTGGGCGGAATACATACATAAGCTTCAATGAAATATTTCATCCCTTTCACTCATTTGTACTAAGGAAATACCAACAAAACACTGTGTTTAAATAGCTTTAAGGATCTGATATAAATCAACAATAGCCAGGAAATTTAAGAAAGGCAAAGCCTGACACTCCCTCTTCAGCACATTACACCCTGTTTTTGCAAAGCCAGTTAGAAGCCTTGGGTATCCCATCTCATTTTCATTCTTGATTTATGTCAGACTCTGTGGGAAAAGTACCAGCAACAGCAGAAGCTTCCACCTCAGACCTTGCATGGCAAGGGTTCAGATGAAATCATGAGAAATCACATGTGCATTACATAAAATAACTTTTGAGCCTGAGACACCATTGCCCAGCAGCTGAGACCCAGTTCCTCCTGCTCTACCCAGCAGCTCTCTGTGGCACCCCGAGCAGCCTGGCCAGAACTGCTACAGTTGAGATGCCCTGCGGAAGGGAGGGACGCTGTACCCATGCCAGAGGAGCAGCTCTCCAAAGCCTGTAGGATATTTTCCATGCTGGCTTCGGTTCAGCAGCTGGGGTGATCCCGGGGTGGCAGCACTGCCTGTATCGCTGCTGCCAGCCCCTTAAGCTCCCAGTGGCCCCAGAGCTGACCTATGGTCAGGGTCATACTGCAGCACAGCCCCTTCTGCACAGCCGCGCTGCTGGGAGGGGACCCTCATGCCCAGTTTTCAGGTTTCAGTATATATTTCAGTATATACATGTTGGCATATGCAATGCCAATACACAGTCAGTCTCATTTTCTCCTCTGATGCTAAGAAAGTTAAATCGTTTTAAGACCCACTGGTATTTTTTTGTTTGTTTAGATTAAGATAAATTGAGAATATTCCATTCCAATGCAGGGTTAGTTGATGCAGGAGTATTGGATTACAGGTTTTTTTACTACCTTCTTTTTTTTTCCCCCTCCTCTGTCTTACTGCAGTGACAAGTGCTTGGCATCAAACCCCAGCATCTGCTTTGGACCCATGGAAAAGGAAGGAGGCGTCTTCTTCAAAGCCTTCTGGACACCTCTAACTGCAGCAGCCTTATCCTACCCCTGCAGCAGCAGCTCCCATACTACCCTTGTCATCCCAGGGTCCTACCCTTGTCATCTCCAGGGCCCTGGGGATTTCTCCCTGGGAATTCCTCCCAGCCAGAGGCAGAGCTGTGCCCACCTCTGCAGTTGCAGAAGCATCTGGGAAAACAGAGAGGCGGGCCAGGGCCTGAGGACTCAGGGTAAAACAGGGCCTGAATGAAAGCCTCATCTCCCTTTGCTGTTTCGTAATTTTAGTTATAACATTGATTCATAGTGAAACAATTTGGTGAAAAGACCGAAAAAAAAAAGACTCCCCTGTAAGACGATTTCTTTTTATTGTCAACTTTCACACAGTCAGAGGAAGAAATTCCCTAGGCAATTAGAGCTTCTAACATTACAGGCACAAGGTTTGTTTTGAGAAAACAAACACGTGTCAGCATTTTTAGAGTTATTTTTTCAACCTTTAGACACGTTGGCAAGGCATTGATTCAGTGGGGTTTTTTACATGGAGGCATATAGACAGGAAAGCACAGTATCAGCTGCGAGTGCAATATGCCACTGGTCTGCTCATGATAAAGAGCAACAATGCGAAGGAACCATAAAACAGACAAAGCAAAAGGAGGAGAGAGGCATCTGCAGAAGTGGGTGTGTGGCAGCTACCCAATTATTGGAGATTTCCCTGGTACTAATATGTAAAGCCATTAGTGTAAAAGCAGCATTGGTTAGGGACATCTGCACAGCTGTGAGTAGCTGAGGGGGGTTCTTTTTTCTTTTTTTTTTCTTTTTTTTTTTTTCCAAGTCCTGCTTTCCACACTGACAGTAGTCTAAAAATAAACCAAAACTAAAATCAGTTTACAGGGAAATGTGTAAACACAGCATAGTAATGGCTCCACTCTCATGGCTTGCACCCTCTGTCTAATAAATGTTAGCCCTGAATTTTCATAATGTAACTTAACAAAGATAACAGCAGTTAAAAAGAAATGTGATCATTTTAAGATTTTATCTTAAAATTCTTCCTTCATTTATAGTTAGTAGCCCCTCTGACTTAAATGTATTTATTACAGTAAGGTGGGTTCCAATCGTAGCCATAAGTAGCAAACACGAGACAGTTCTTACTAAAATAAAATGTCCGTGTTCCTATACATATGTTTGAACTGTGTGAAAGATCCAGCGTGTATAATATTATTTTCAGCCAGCTTGATGAACTTGTGTTGAACAGGTAAAAACATGAAACCAAAAAACAGAGTTTGTAAAAGGAGAGGAGAATTTAATAAACACATGCTAGACCTAGGAGCTATCAAGTTCATATCATTTTCCTCTGAAGTGTATCTGTGATGTGCAAAGTCAATAGCGAAGGTATTTCCCAAACTCAGCCCCTGACCTTGCAGCTGAACCCTGTCCCTGCACAGCCTCCCGCTATCCCCAGCAGACATGCAGCCAAGCCTAGATGGTTGCGCATACAGATATGATAACTTGACCAGTGACCTAGATAAGAAACGTTTCCTAACCCAGAGGGCAGACGATTTTAAGGGCACATTACTGCCTCCTCTCCACAGGAGACACTTGCCCCAAAAGGACATCTCTGCGTGGGACAGCCATGGTTTCAGAGGATGGCAGGGACTGTCATTGAAAGGCAGACATTCTGCATGGCAGCTCTCTGAATGTGGCAAAGGACTGGAGGGAAATTATGAAGAGAAGATGAATCTGTTCAGCTCTAAACATGTTTATTTTAACTCCTCTGAAGCTTCTGAAAAATCACTGAGCAAAACTCCAGGGTATAAATCAAAGTGAGAGAGAGAAAGGAAAAGGGCAAGCCAAAGAAAGTTATTACTTTGATTGGCAATGAAAGATTACTCAGGATCCATAACTGTGTTTACCTAGCTCAGCTTTAAGTTCACCATTCCAAAACCCTCAAAAGAAACCCATGTTAAAAAAAACCACTACCAACAAAACTAAACCAAGAAAGCTTGAAGTGTTCACAGTAAAGTGACTTGTGTGACAACAAGTGGCAGTTTGAGGTTTGCCACTTGTGCTCACACAGCTACTTTTACTACTTACTGTTAAATATGTATTTTATAGAATTCCAGGCTTTCTCTACTAACAGTTTAAATTACAGAATAAAGGGTAAAATCATGGACATAAAGGTAGCTATCTGTTTTTTTTCTCTGTCTTCAGCTTCATGTCCTTCACCTATGCCTCAGCGCAGCCCAATTTACAGTATACGACCGGAAAGTCAGTACTAGGCACACAGTTACAATAAGTACTGTTCTCACTTGTTCAGTATAAGCTCCCTATTTCCTTCTTAAAAGTTGTTTTCAAAAGGATCTGCTTGCGTAATTGTGCAGCAGCAAGCCCTGGTAGCCTCAATCCCCAAGAATGTTTTCAATGACCTCTTCCTGCCCAGTTTTTCCATGAGAGAGAGAGAGAGAACTGTTGGGAAAGGGGGAGCCGACAGTGTTAGGAGAGGGTGAATGAGTAGACAGATGCAGAATAGAGATTAGTGTTTCTGTGGAAAAAAAAATACTATTTTTTTCTTCTCTCCCTGGTGTTACAATCACTTTTAAAAAATGCCCCCTCATTTTGACATTCCGTGTTCTTTTTGTAGGTCCTTCCAGCAACAAAGTAGACCTAATTTTAGAGGTGAGAATACTAAAGCAGAGGAGTGGGTGCATTTCACCCACTCAACGGCTGCTGGTGTCAAACTCAGACTGTGGATCAGGCCTGGCTTGGAAGAGGCTGGGTAGCTTTGCAGTGACAGAACGAGTCAACATGGCCATTTGCCCGACAGATAAGTAAGTGCAAACAGAGGGTGGGAGGGCAGTAGCCAGAGCATCAAAAATGAAACGTCTGCTTCTGAGGGGAGCTGAGCTTACTGATACAAACATATACCTGCACCAAACGTGTACCAAATCAAGATTTGCTTATTTACAGTATCTGTTTTGGTTATGGAGAACTCTTCAAAAACCCAAGGGCAAAATGACCTTGAGAAGTTCACATTATCAAGAATTAATTATTACCCCCTGACAGACCCCATTTATCACCATGAAAACCAGATACATTAATTAGAACACTTCTGGCAAAGGAGCAAACCTGTTCCTTCATGTTAGATTTTGGTTTAGATTTTGTTCCCCGAGGGAGCACAGGAATCCTGAAACATACCAAAAGCAGTTTAAAGATTTTCCACTACAATGAGTTCTAAAGTAATTTTTTTGGTCCCTGAATCAAGCTCCATAGTAACCTCCCTAATCAAAGAATTATCTT
>WEIS01034828.1:353-17696 GCA_013389965.1 Todus mexicanus
GTATATGGGGAGATGGGAGCACATGCCCACACCTGATAAGTATGTGGGAAGTAGTGTCATCTAGTGGTTAGCTCAAAGCTAAATGGGACAGGAGCTGCAAGTCAATATATAGTAACAAAATTTGTAATTCTTGTGGTGTTGTGCTGTCTAACTAAGAAGAAATAATTTTTATTTATTCTATCGCTTTCATTCAGTTAGAAAACAGGGGGGAAACTAAAGCCAGTGGGAAAACCATACACTGAACTATCAGAAATACATAAATTCTGCTCAGATGGGCACTTTTCTTTTTTGAATCCCATCCCACACAATGTTACTTTCTGATGATGCAGATTTCTTGAGAGCATATTTGCAGATCTTCTGCTCTCCTTCTTCCATACAATATATCTTGAAAACTACTGTGGCAGGATGCTGGCACACAACCATATAAAGAAGTAGATTTATTTACTGTTGAAACCTATAGTAACTGAAGTTCATTCAGTTTCCAAAAATGTAAGAATAGACAAGACTTTCTACATGTAGTAATTCCTTATGAGATGGAACTAATTTGATTAAAAGCTGGGTCTTACTCTTTTCCTCTTCTGACAGCATGATTTTTAAAAATTATATCCTTATATAGTATAAAGCAGTCTTCAGTATCACTTCTGGAGGCAAGAAAACACAGACTTGAGCACTTGCTTACAAGTGATGCAGTGGTGGTGTTCAGCACATACTTAAAGCTAAGTGTGTGATTGATTTCTCTGTAGATTTGGAGTTTATAATATGAATGGAGTAGTGCAATCTGTCTATCTGCTCTTACATTTTTGTCAAAAGACTTAAAGCTGTAATTTGCCGACACATCTTACATAAAAATAACTAGAATGTTAACATATAAGCTAACTTATATCTGGGTGCAACATTATTAATGTGATTATTTGCTATTTAATCCTTATTAGTTTCATCCATCACAGTTGCATCTGTTAAATTAAAGAAATGAAAATCTAACTGAAACTATTGAATGAAGGGCTAACTGTATTAGAAAGCAGCAGTTATGAACAGGACTTTTCCAGCTGCCCTTGCTAACAGGCAACTCTAAAATAACAGTGATGCCTGTCTTAAGTTTCTGCTAACAAGCTGATTTCTGACCAGAAGGCTAAAGTATTCTTTTTCATCTATTAAGCCCCGAAAGTGACAGTTCTTCTTCATATCCCTAATATTTCCTTTTCAGCTCACCAAGGCCAAAATGTCATCTTTTCTTGTAAAACAAAAAATCAAAGCCAAATGGTTAAAATGCAAAGTTTTGGTTAAACAAACAGTCAGTATTTCAGTGGTTTTATCTGCAGCCTGCAGAGCAACTAAACAAAGCCAAGATATTGTCCATCTCTTTGACAGACAAAGAGCCTCAGAGGTCCAGAATGACATGCCCGGGGCTGGCACGTGATTAGAGTAATTAAATTAAATAGCAGGAAACATGTTTTCCATATGCCATTGCCTGACCACACACAAACTGTAACAGTAAATCTTTTATATTACATTGGTTCAGGGAAATGTATAACCATTTTAAAAATGCATGATGCCCACAAAAATAAAGTTAAAGGGAATATAGTAGCATACTCACCAGGCTCCTTGGCTTTGCTCATCAGTCTGAAAGGCCAAGCACGTTCACTCCTTACTTATTATTAAAGGTGCAGTTCAAAATGCCCTGAGTAGCATTACTGGGTTTACAATGAAGGGTAGTGCTGAAGCTCAGAGACTTTTAGGAGATGACATACAGGAACATTTCCTATAAATGATAAATTCTGAAGATTGCAAAATGTCCTTAGCATGAAGAGAATTAAGAATTCAGGGAAAACACTCTCAGCTCAGAAAAACTTGTCCATGATAGAAAATTAGAAATGCATCTTGCTGTTCTCTGGTGAAATATAAACTGGATAGTTTCATAAGCATTTTAGATATTTCATTTTCTCTTTATCTATCTCCAGGACCCAGAAAGCTCAGATTTCAGAACAATGGAAACTTCAGTGCTTCCAATTTCAAGCCCAATGCTGAGCTATGCTGTTGGACATTGATGCTTTTGGCTCAGTCTTTTAGCAGTTACAGTATTTCTCTAGTTATTAAAGTAAGATTCAAGATGTAGTCAGTACAGAGAATTCAGGAATTGGAACTTTTTTCTTCTACTCCTTTGGGTGCTTTCTTTATTAACTAATTTCCATTATTTGATCAGAAAACCTTGTGTTTAGCAGTGAATCTAAAATAATTAAAGGAGACAATATTGTTGGTAGCAGCTGTAGAGCTCTTTTTAAAAACCTGTCTTTAACTGTCTGAACTTTTCTATTCCCTGAAAGGATCAGTGCATTTCAACTTAAGTTACTTAGCCTGAACTTTCTATAAAATGGGTTAAAATGATCAATTAAATGGCAAAGCAGTTAATCCCTTGTTAGTATCTTGTCTTCTGAGAATAAAGACAATTTAAAAAGTTCTCTATAGCAGGTAGAAATTTAGAGCCCTCAGGAGGGGGTGGAGCTGTTCTCTGAGCAAAGGAGGGTTCTCAAGCCTAACTACAAGGTGTTCTGTAAGACATTTTACAGCTGAGGCTTCACCCCCTCTGCCTCCCCTCACTACTACATCCTTCAGCATTTCTGGAGAGAGGAGGATGTCCCTTCATCTGCTCCTCATGCTCCACAGATGGCCTTGGCCTACAACCACTGTCACTTTTCTGCCAGAAGCCCACCCCAACATGGCGTGGCCAAGCGTGTGTGCAAAGTAGTGCTAAGTGAAGGCTTGTGGCCATTCCCAGGAGGATCTCTTATGCCTTCTGATCATCAGAAATGGGGCAAATCTGGAAAGCTTGGCAGAAGGGCTGGTACACCAGGGCATACCCATGGGATGGCCACAGGAGGGAGAGGGGCTGGGGAAGCTTCTGGTGAGGAGTTATTCACCGAAGGGGAGAAACACTGTAGTAGCTTTGGGTGTAACTGTTCTTCTGATTTTGATGCTTTTTCAGCATTATCCGTTTTAGGGACACAAGCTACGTGCTGTGAGGAGTTTCCATCCCTGTGAATCACCACAGCTGCTTTCGTGGCACAGAGGAAATCTAGCCCATAGCGAGAACTTGGTAGCTTTGCTTTGCTCTTATAATGCTGTTGTGTACTTCGACATATGAAAGCATATGAAATTGAGTCCAGTTGTTTCTGCTGATGTAAAGTAATTCAGTTTTGCCCTTGGTGATGTCCTTGGTGAATTACTTGGACCAAAGGACTTGTCCAGTTTGTTTTTCCTTTCCTGGTTCTTATTTGTCTTTCTGAAGACCTGCTATAAGCCCTGAAGACCTCTTGTGGCAGAGCACTTCTCAGAAGCTATGCAGCACAGGGATCAGGTACAGCAGCAGTAGTAATCAGTAGTTGTTCGTTGCTGATGCAACAGCACTTGTAAGAGTGATCTGTGGAAAAGATAATGTTTGAGGAGTGGGTCTGTAGTTTGGCAGGGGTCCAGGTGTGAGGCAGTGTTTTCCAGCTTTTCATTTTGCATCTCGACTGTACAGTCCATTGCAGGTCTTGAGTCTCTTTGTTTTGTCAGACCTGAGCTCTTAGTTCAATGGATGAACTTTGTAACACAGCAAAATATGTATATATTGGTGGTACTTCATATAAATCACTGTTGCTTTTCCAGGATTCTGCATGTTCAATGCAACTAATCTCAGTGGAATTGTAGCCCTCCTTTCTGACTTGTCAAATCCTCCTCCATTGCTAAACCCTTCACTTGAAGAGTCTTCTTTTTTTCCTTTTCAATACTTAGCATCCATATTAAAGCAGAAGAAAAGAAAAAAATATGAAGCACTAGCACTACATGAATAACTAGCTATGCATTAAACATTAAGTGCCCTGTCTTGTGATCTCCTTAATTGCTAGCTGAAAGAATCACACAGAAGACCAGTAGACAGTAGAGCTGATCCTGGTAAGAAGACGTAAAGATCTTCCAAAGATTTTTCTTCTCTAATGTACTTAACTCACTTTGAGTACCTGTCTATAAGTTAATACTCAGCTTTTTGCAATGGCACTAGGTGTGCATGTGGCAATGAGAGTAACAAAGAGAACCAAACACTGACTTCTTTCTGTCATTGACCAGCTAAGTTCACAGTATCCTTTCAAGCTTAAATGATCCATTTAGTCATGGCCTCTAGAACTGGGTATTAAACCCCACATCTATGAAGAAAACTGTGTTATGAAACTTTCTCTGTGTGGTGATCATCTGCAGCTCACCTTTATGACAGCAGCTTCATAAACGCTGTGCTCATGTGGGTATGGCATCCCAGCAGATGAAACCCACTGCCTCTTCTCTGATTGAATGTGCTTTATGCCTTTCAATTTCACAGACTGAAAGCATCTTGGTGGTCCGTGGCTGTGGGATCCGCTTGCCAATGAAACAGGACAATGAAACTGGGTCGCTCAAGGAGCTAGTCCCAAAAGGAGCTGGGAATGAGCATGAGCTTCGGCATGCCAACTGCAAAACACCCCATGGTAAGCTCACCCTCAGCATAGCTTCTCACCAAGTTACAGATTCTTGCCCAAAAGCAGTATTTGAAAATGAAACTCAGTTAATGTGCTTCTAGTATTTTTCTTTCACTACAAACTGGAGGGAAAGGGCCAGAGAGATGAAAGAAAGGATTACTTCTTTTACAGGAGGGTCAAAGGTACTGTAACAGCGGCATAAATTAGTACCTAACTTAAAAGCAGTCATTTGAAATCCAGCTTCTCAGAGAGGACTTGGGAAAATGAGCAGCCTGCTTGGTTAGTGCATTATCCATCACCATGGGTAAGTAACAGTCCTCATGCTCATTCTCAGTCTTTTGCTGCGGGAATGAATCTTGCTCCTGTTTCTTTTTTTTTCTTGCTGGCTGTGTTCTCAGACCCTGCTTGAGAAGGGATGGAGATTCTTATGAAAGAAACTCGCTCATAGCAAAAAGGGTAATACTGCACATATTTGAACTGAAATCCTTAGCATCCTTATCAAGGCCTAATCACCTGCAGAAATGGCCAGATTAGAGCTATTGAAATCAGGTGTCAGGGCTGAGCCTGTCATGATGGCACCTGTATTCAGCACTGCCATTTTTAGTTTTCATAGAAACAAAAAAATGATTTAGGTTGGAAGGGACCTTTAAAGGTCATCTAGTCCAAACCCCCTGCAGTGAGCAGGGACATCTTCAATTAAATCAGGTTGCTCAGGGCCTCATCCAACCTTGAATGTTTCCAAGGTATGGGGCCTATATCATCCAGTTCCAGTGTTTCACCACCATCACTGTAAATTTCCTTCTATGTAGTCTGAATCTACCCTCCTTTAGTTTAAAACCATCACCCCTTGTCCTACAGCAACAGGCTCTGCTAAAAAGACTGTCCCCATCTTTCTTACAGGCCCCCTTTAAGTACTGAAAGCTGCAATAAGGTCTCCCTGAAGTCTTTTAAAAGCTGAACCCCCCCAACTCTCAGTCCTTCTTCACAGGAGAGGTGTTCCAGAAACAGGTGTTCTGTTAGAAATACTAACAGAGAACCGTGAACCTTTCTGTATGAAGCCAGTAGCTTCAGAAAATGGAAATTTATGCAGAAACTAATGGTAGAACTATGACAAAAGACCTGTACAAACTTGGGCAAATGGTAAGAACCAAAAAGTTCCAGAAAGGAAGATGTCAAGGAATGTGCTGTTAGGCTTGGGAGCCTTTGCTGCTCTTAAGGTAAGGCATCAAAATGGATCAAAGTGAGTGTGAAATGAGGGAAACTTGATCCCCACCTGTCCCTGTGTTCTGTGACTGAGCCATGCTCTCTGACATGTAGTAAATCTTCAACTCCTGTACTTTCAGTAGAGGAAGATCTAGGAGAACAAGCCTTAAAAGCAGCTGGTCTTGGTAGCTATCCCTCTGCACACAGCATGTCTCAACAGCGCTTCTCTGTGCTCCTTCTGGGTCTGTTCAATAATAGAGATCTGCTTTAAAAAATCTGCAAGCTGCCACCTAAAAACTATGATGGTGCCTCTCTTGATGGGAGCAAAAAGAACGGACTAAGGAAAGGGTTTACAGAGAACCTGAGCAAAGCCTTCTCGAGCCCTTGCCATTGCTGTCTTGCTGCAATCTCATAGCTATGATTTTCCCAAGACCCTTTGCTGAAGAAATACAGGCAGTATGAATAGAAAGACCTCCTTGGTCTCCTGGGGATCCAAAGGTCACAGGTCAGAACATGAGAGGACACAGATTATGCACTGCTTTCTGCATTAGAGCACCTATGTCTCAAAGGCATTCTGGCTGAGCTGCTCTTCCACACCATCAGACAACGGAGCTTTATGAAGATGTAGCCAGCAGTACACTAAGTACACTAACACATTTATTCACTCTCATATTATAAGTGAAGGAAGAGAATGAAAACTCTTGTGTATGCATGTGTGCGTGTCTGATAGAGAGACATTCAGAGGTCAAACCAGAATTCTTCCAAAAATGAGGTATTTAAAGAAGCAGCTTTCCAAGAACACATAATCCTCTTCAATGACAATACTAATAAACTCCCCTGCCAGCTGATACAGGGAGTGATAAATTGCCCAATATATGGAAGTGGTAGTATCTGGCTGTCAAAATGTGAAGTGATAATTACTGAGACATGCACTTACAGACTTTGATTTCATGCTAATTATGTACCCCTGATTAAATAATTCTGCCTAGTGTTGCCCCAGAAGTCTCCTTACCTGCTGCCTCCTCTGACAAAAGGGAGCTGTAACTAGTATCAAGGTGCTATATATTGTAAGCATTTGAAGGAGGAAAAGAAGCATTAAAAAATCTTGGATCACAAATTAAAAAGGAGTATCAACATTATTCTGTGCGGGTATCAGTGAAATGAAATAATTTTGTTATGTTGTAATGCCACATGTTTGGTCGGACAATTCAGTTATTGATTTAATTACATGATAGAGTAAGTCTTACTGCTAAAGAAATAATAAATTGACAAAGAAAAGCAATAATCTCCTTGGTGATCATTAAGAAAGTAGATTTGATACTTTCTGAAAAAAGTGGATCACTTTAAAAACCAACTGGGAAAGAATAATTGCAATTATTCTCATTATTATGTACTTCATTATTCCTATACCGTAATTTTTAAAGAAAATACTTAGAAACATGATAGAGAAGGGCAGGCCATTTAAGAGTAAAGACAACAGAAAGCTGGCTAAATATTCAAATGGGGCTTCCCCTCATGTAGATGAATGACAATTTGTCACAAAACGAATTCAACTACACAGCTCTCTGCCCCCTGTGCTCCATCCAGGCAGTTTATGGCTCAAGTTTGACCCCAGAAATCGTAGTGCCAGTTTGTGTTATGTACGGGTTGTACTGTGACCGTGCACCAATAGACTTGAGTAAGGGCAGAAAGGTACAAAGTTAGGTAGCCTACAAACAAATAAACAAAAAAGGTGAATTGACCTAGTATACAGAAGACTGTGGTTGCAAGGTTGCAACCTCATTTAGGAGGGAAAAGAGGCAGAGGAAGGTTTATTTGGAAGCCTGACATTGTTCAAAACTTACTTATATTTCCATTCATCCTGCCCTTCACAGTACTTCTCAAGGCCAAAAATGTTCTAATGTGCTACTACCTTGGAACCATCCTCCAACCAACCTTCCTTGTATTTCAGGGCTATGTACTGTTAAGAGTCAATACAGTTACTTCAAAGCAACTATGGAAAGCAAAGTAAAACAAATACAACAAAGGCTCCACAGCTAGATTCAAAACATCTTATTTAATCAGCTAATTAAGGCACTGGATCAATTACAAGTAAGTATCTGGTCTGTCAAAACAACTCTAGTGACTAAGGGCCCCGTGCAGTCACAGAAAATTAAGACACTGATTTCAAGTTTCTAAGCTAGTACTCAACTGTCAGCTGCTGCTGAAATAACCCGTGGTGGTTTCCAACAGCTGTGTGTGCCCATAGGTAGTGGGGAAGTTATCCTGTATGGGCTAAATGAATTATGGAGGCAGAATCAAAGTAAGCAAAAGGACTGTGATACTTCATCTCAGCAAATGGGAACCGGAAACCAGGACATGCCTAAAGGATGTCCCTTCCCAGTTCTGTTTGAGTGAGCATGGCCGAGAAACCCAGCTTTCCCACTGAGTCCGAGATAATTCTCATTTTTGCCTTTAAATTCAATTCCAAATTAGGCTGAATTAGAAGAGGAAAAAACGAAATGCAAAGCACAAAGCCTACCAAACGCAAAGTGCAACTGTCTGCCACAAAGAGTGGTAAAAGTTTACAAAAATCACTGCAATTATTGCTCTAGCACAGAGAAGATAATTTTATCCAGGATGCTCTTCTTCTGTCTGCCTGAATAGCAATTCAGCGTATGATGTTCTAAGCCACATTCCTCCACTGAGAAATGAGGTACAGAAGCGCCGCTACCACCCAGATGATGGGAACTGCGTAAGGAAATCAGAACCTAAACAAATAAATGAAAAGCAAACAAACATTTCTTAAGTGGATAAGTAGGACATGCTGCTAGTGGGGCAGAATACAACAAGGAAATTAACTTGGCTTAGCTAATTTTGGTTGCAAATTGTGAAGTGTTCACAAGGTGGGAGAAATACGGAAACATTTTTAGATTGGTGCTTGGGACTAATGTTTATAGATTTTTACCTCAGAATGCCAGTGAAGATAAAAACAGGGTAAAGTTGGCTCGAATAACATGGAGTAAGTCTTAGTGATCCTGATGATGATGAGGATGGAATGAAGATAGTGCACAAACGAATTGCTGAAAGAAAGGATGAGTAGTGGTAGTGTCTGGAGTGCTCCTGCTTTGCTGAGGCATTCACCTTTTAATCCTATTTTCTTAATGCTAGATGATTAAAAAAGGCTAACGTTACAGTGTCTACATTCCAGTAATGTGTGTCTGTCTTGAGTACGTAAATATTATGAAGCAATTTCCCACATTTAGTAGTAATTACTTGTAAATTGGCAGCTGTACTGGCTTTGTTTTTTGAACAACAGGACAGAGTAACCATCTAATGTTCAAAAAAAAAGAAAAAAAGAAGAGATGCACACCATTCCTGTAAAAAGATAAGGCTTGTGAATTGTAATAAATTATGATTATTTTCTTCATTATGTGTGCTTTGATGCATGGTAAACAAATAATATAGAAAAAAAATCTAGGTGTAGCCTCCCAAACAGGAACATAGCAAATTGAAAACATCTATGATTGTTCTTCTAATTCCAACATGAGGATTTAAATAAAAGACATCACAATAAAATCCCTGTTGAAAGCATGATTTACTTAGAGACAGAAGATTCTAAAAAAGTAATAAACAACAGGGCAAGCAATATAAAGAAGTCATACTTTTAATGCTAATAATTTCCTAAGCTAAAGCTTGACTTTCTATCACTTTTTTTTGGTGTGTTACTGATGAAACATTACTTTGCTGTTGTATCACTGAAAATAATTGGATTTGATTTATGGATAGATTTATTCTTATATACTTATGTTATTGAAAGCATTTTATTCTAGCTAAAATTATACCAGAATCAAAGCTGTTAACAGCCTTTGCAATTTGAATGGACAGTTAGAAGAGTTAGAATGAAACAATTTTCTAAACTCTTTCAGTAGCAATAATTCACGTACTGCAGCAGCAGGGATCGTTATGCAGTGCAAACTATGTTTCTCTCTGTAGATCTGAAGCAAAAGTTCAGGAAATGTCACAAAGCATTTAACATCTCCATGGAAGTGCTTAGGTGTTTCTCTAAAGTAGGACTTCAACGTCTCATGCAATTGCTTTAATGTCTGCAAAGTTCACGGATTCCCTCCTTGCCTACATCTTTATAGGTGGATGCTAGTTTTGCAAAGGTCTTGAGGAATATTGAAGAGGTCAGTATAGGCTCAGTTCCAGACCACCATCCTTTGGGTTCTAGGACATGGAAATTATTTCAGTTCATCTGAGTTTTGAATAATTAGGAGCCAAGAGAGTGGGAGTCACCTTAACCTTTCCTATATGGTACAGTATATGATCACACTTCAAGACAGATGCCATGATGGGAAAATGAGCATGCAGCAATACTATTCCACACTCACTAAAACTTATAATGGCTGATGTAGGATAAAACAAGAGACCAAAAAAAGACTTTGTGTAATTATTGTAAGCATAGTGTAATAAAAACCTTGCTCTGGAAAGTTTGAATTGTTTCAACAATGTGTAGTGAACATATTTGGTTATACAAAGCAAAAGTACAACTAAGTTATCAAACTTACACAAAGTCAGATATCTGAAAGGGGATCTTTTAAAAAAAAAACTTTATTTGAGAAAGGAAGAGACTTATATCAGAAGGCAAAAAAAGGGAACATACAAACAGAATATATTTACAACACAAAACAAGAGATCACCTCTAAGGGTGTAAATTATAATAAATACAGTAGATTTAAAATGTAAGAGACAGTAATCAATTAGAAATGTGGTTGTTTAAACCCAGTTTTCCTTTTCACTGGTTCCAGGTAGTTTCTCAACTTTAATTTTATCCAAATTTGAAAGATTCTGAAATTCAAGTTCACTAATGTATTGGGGTTTCTCACCTGAATGACATTATAAAAATATCTTTTGTCTTTTGTGAATTGAAGTGATATTGTACAAAAGTCTTCTCATTTGCAAGTTTCTCCCAAAATAAAATGTATTTTAAAAGATGCACTATCCCTTTTTAATGAGGCTGAAGTTAGATTTCAAAGAAAATTAAAATTATACAGAATGGGAAGAACATATAATTTCTTTTTTGTATGCCTCACTTTTTGAATGTGATTCTTCTTATCCAAGATGGAGCAAGATTTCTGTTCAAATATGAAGCACACATAAAAATCACCTGTGTTTTTCTCAATTAATAAATCTTTCCTATCTAGGGAGGCCTTTCATATTAACAGTAACTACTTAGTCATTTGTTTGGAGACCTTCTAGGAAAAGGATAATGTATCTTTAGAAGTTGCAACATTTTATAAGAGATTTAATAGAGCATAATGTAAACAACACATGCTAATAACATATTTTAGAACAATTTCTACATTTGGCAAAACAGCTATCTCTTTTGAAACAGGATACTGCACCTTAAAATACCTCAGCTTTAGAAATATAAATATTTTTAATAGAAAAAAAACCTGACAAGGATTCCAGGTCAGTTTGGGATTATCCATATTAAAGGGGATCTTAATACAATGAATCTTTAACTAGCTTAACAAAAGTAAACCTATAAAACAAGGTAAACATATCAAAAGGGAATATGAAGGAAATGTTTCACTGGAAAGCTTCCTTAACAATTTCCCTACTCGCTTTGTTATTTTCTTTGACAATAAATCAATTCATAGAGTGCCTTTAAAAACAGAGAGTGCGCTGCCCCGTCCCCCCCTAGCCCGCATTCCTCAGCACATGAATCACTTGGGCTTCCTGTTTCCATAAGGCATTTCCTGCCCCCCCTCCCAAAATCACTTTGCTGCAGAAGAACAGCGGGGACCTGACAAAGTAGCAACTTAAATAAACAGGGCCTTCCACTTCCATCCAGCCCTGCTCTGCCTGATTTTACAGCAGCGGAAAGGGACGCCAGTGTGCTGGCTGCACACATGCCCTGCGCTCTTCAGCTCTGGCGACATGCTCACCAACAGCCTCAAGTTTCCTTTTGCCAAGTTGGCATTCTATGCGCAGTCGTTATTTTAGTATTTGTCCATGAGACCGAACAGTAAAGGTTATGCTATGTTGTATGATTAGTCTTTATTTAAAAAAAAATAAACAACTGATTGGATATCAGATGATAGCGATAACAGTTCTGTGCTTTGCCTGCAATATCCTAACAACTGACTGGAACCTAATGCTGCATTTTGCTTCTCGCCAGTACTTGCATCTGCTGCATTTAAGGATGCCTCTGCGGACAGCATCATCAAATAAGACAGAATGAAAAATTAACTAAGCAGTGCAAAAAAGAAAACAATGCAATTTTTAAACAGTGCCTTGCCTCGCCTCTTTACATCCACCCTGCATTCTCTTCTAAACCGTACTTTATACACCAGCCTGGGACCACTGATATAGCAGTCAGTACCTGTCTACTGGGGAAAAAATACCCTAACGTTAACAGTGTTTGAGACTACAGTATGATACAGTATGTACAGATAGCTGAAAGCAAAAGTCAGAGGATTCAAAATCAGAGAAGAAGAATGTTTCATCAATCAGGTCTGGAAACTAATTCCAGCAGTTGCTGATCTCAACAAGCTAAGTGATACGAATTCTCTTTCACTAGAAGCAAGTGATGTAATCCTGGGCTAGTACAAAGCCTATCAGCTATTATGCAAAGACTTATGTAGATTAATTGACTGCAACAGGTATTTTCTCAATTAGTGGCCATAAGGATGAGCTTCACTATGTTTTTCAGGTGTGCATACAACGCTTCTGGCTTTGTTAGACTCTTTAAACAGTAAATCAGGATTTGCTAGATCAGTAAATCAAAACACAATTGCTTATCAGAGCCTAGAGAATGCATGGGATGCTCAGATAATAACCTTAATTACAAATCCTGGAGCTAAATCTCTGCCTATTACCTGTTGCATAAAAGCAGCTTGCTCCCCAGATTCCATTTGCTGGGTTTGAACATCCTCATCACTGTCCGGTGGCTCCTCTTTGACTTTCACAGCCCCCACCTGCTGTCCTATTCTGTCATCCACACCAGCACTGCTGCTCTCAGCCCTAACGCTGGCACCGCTGGCGGGAGCTCGCTCTTCCTGCATTGAGTGATCTCCGTGAAGCTCTTCTTCAGCTTCCTCCAGGTGACTACCAGGCTGCTTCAGCTGCTCAATGGACTTAGAGAGCATCTGGAAACAGAAGGGAGGGAACAGTTATTGACTCGTTTTACTGATCCAAACACCAAGAAGTATTAGACTTGCACTGACAAAATCAAAGCCTCCATAGCAAAACCGGGTAGCTATGCTTTGCTAAAATATTAATGTACAGGGAAAAAAGAACCAAAATTCCTAAACAAAAGTCCAGTTGTTATTCTGCCATAGAATGTTGTTCTGCCATAGTATTACTGTGCTACACAAATTAAAAATAAGGCAGAATAATGAATGTATTACACAGCTATTACACTGCTACAGCTGGTAATCAAGAAAAACTAGTCTCCCTTCATACTCTTCAAACATAAATGCAGAAATGTATTTAACCATATTACAGTTCATTTTCCACAACACAAAATAACAAAAGAACTCTACAAAATATGAAAATTATTAACCTAGTTAATATTTTGCTACAAGCAAATTAGGTAATAGTCACACAAGCTTTTCTATCAATTGAAGTATGAAGGCACTAAAAGTTGACAAAGGAGTAGTGACAAAGGGCTGCTGTCAGTCACCTCCCCTGTGACACTAAGAGACTAAAAACATGTCTGTGACTGGAAAGACTACATCTCTCGTCATGCATGGTACAAGCGTCCCAGTTTCAGCAATAATGACAGAATGCAATAACACAGCTAATACTGGTTTTACACCATTAACTGATCTTGTAAAGCTCTGCTGAGGTGCCAGATACCAGAGTGTTGCCAGCAACTACAGCTTATGTTTTATAATTTAAGATGCAGCAAATGTATTCCAAAATAGTTCAAATGTAATCCAAAAAGCCCAAACTGAAACAAGTTCCTACTTTGTTGAAGGAGGCACAAGTCAAACACGTGAGTGTAAGCATCTTCAGGGTCAAGTGAGTAATTGCAATTTATCCAACTGGCTCACTTGATTTCAAGGAAATACTGACTTGTATCACCAGGGTCAAATATACTAAGAGGGAGAAAAATAAAATCACTTATTACCACTACTATCAGATACTCTCTTCTTCCCATCTGCCTCCCCCCACTATCAAGTCTCTCAAACTAAGTTTCAGCTAGTGCTATATGCTGGATGGCTTCAGTATAGCCATTTTTGTCACAAACTGTGCACCATCTAGTTTCATTTTGTTTGCTAATGCATATAGAAAAATGCCACCCTAGCGAAGCACAGGGTTGTCACGTAAACTATGATCAAGAAGCTACAGCTGGATTCAGGAACTCTCACAAAGTCAACAAGAAGAGCTGAAAGATCTGTTTGTGCAGTTCCAGTTGATGCTCTGATGCACATGCCTCACATCGGAGGAGAAAGAAATTCCACAGTGGAAGTCTACAGGCTTTGGTCACAGCAAACCTTCATTTTTGGGGTGTAAAGGGAGTTTAATGGCTTACTAAAAAGAAAGAAACAACCAAAAAACCCCTTTTCATTACTGTAGTAACTGGCAGATTAGAACATGTGTATCCTGCATGCTACAGGTGGCAAGCTCTAAGCTGGGGAATCCTTAATGCTGCAGCTGATGCAGAATGTCTCCTTTTATTATGCAGCATCTGGAAAATTTCTCAGAGCGAACCCATAAATTTTTTCCAGTTGTTTCTCGGAGGATGACGCTGACCAAGGAGGCACTGAAACTAACCACGAGTATTCAGCTCAGGTACACTCCTCTCTGTTGCTTGGTTAAACATCTTTGGGTGAGCCCTTTCTACTTCTCCCGCAAGAAAAGAAAGGCAGGGATGGCTGCTTGGCTGGCTGCTCGCAAGCAAATACAAGCTGAAACATCTGTGTGACAGATAATCATACACAGCTCGGAGAGTCACTGATGCTGAGCCATCTGTAAATCATTCCATGTGCCAGTTACTTGACATCAGGTGGGTTATTCTGGATGGGAAGCCAAGAGAAAATGAGTGCACGTACAGAGCAAAGTTAAGGCACATATTTAGCTCATTACTGCTCTTTCTTTTATGCTTTTTCACTTTTATGTCAGGCTCTTTCTTCATGCTGCTGTATGGCACAGATTTTCTGCTGAGCTTTCTAAGACAGTACATGACAGTCTACAGTATATAATGTATATGTGGAATGCCTTCAGATACTTTTTGCATGTAATTAGTGGAGTGATACAAGAATACCTAAGGGGGCTGCGGAGACTAGAGTTTTATTTGTGTGCATTTCAATTTGCAGTGTTCCTGTTTTGGGTCCCACTCCCATGATAGTCAGCAGGCGATTTGCTTCAGACTTCAGCAACAGGAGGAGCCTAACAAATAAAATCTTCTAAAATGCTGTGAAATTAAAGTCTTCATATATTTTCACAGTAGTTTTTACAAAATGTATATGAATTATCACCTGTACTGTAAAAATCTTATTAAAAATATTCTTTACACTTAAGCCTCGGGCAAAGGTCTATTTGGCACTATAGTCATGTCCTCTCATTTCATGGAACATGATTAAAATAGGTGGATGGCATGGAGGCAGGGGGGCCCAAAACCTGAAAACAATTCCTGCTGCTCAGTCTGCTAAGCCACAGCTAACTGCTTTCTCTGTTTCACCACCATGCCTTTGTATTTGTTAAAGTGTTTTTTAAGGGCAGCTTGGCCTCATCTTATTCCTGTAATTACATTGGTAGCATTATCAGGAGACGGTTCAGTTCTCCTAAACCAGAAACATCTTATTTTATATCTCCTGATACTACTGTGAAAAATTACCTGTCTAGAGACATGCAAAGATATCAGTTTGGAGTCTATATTTCTGTCTTATATCTCTGTCTAAAGCTGGATTACATAGCAGAAAACGAGTCCTGAATGAAACACTACTCACATCCTTTCACTGGGCAGCTGGATATTTCTGCTTACACCTAATGTTTAAAACGTTCACTTTAAATCCCCACTTAGCATTTTTTCTGAATTTATCTGTAGGTACATGCAGGACTTCTCCTGTTAATGCATATTTTTGATTTGCTTAATCTGAGTTTTAATACAAATCCATTTTAAAATAGTAATAAAAAACACAGTTTATTTCACTAATAAATTAGAGTTGTACAGATTGGCATCTTTAACCAGTATACTTTACTGTTATCACTATTCCAACTAATGGAATCTCTCAAAAAAAATGGTTTCATGCTAATATATCCTCTTTTTTTTTTTTTTTTCTTTTTTTTTTCAGGAATTTAAACTGTAAGGGCTAGGCATGAGCCAAAATAAATAGTGGCAAGAGGATAAGCAGCATTTACAGACATCAACTCCATTGTATAACTGCATGAGTCCAACACAATCTAACCTGCTTTCTCGTACAGAAAACTGGAAAACTAAATATAAATAATCTGGACATTGCAACAGACCATTTCATAGGCCCTTCAGTTGCAGCCCCTGCCTTTGTTTCTCCTATGTAATGATAAATTTTTGCAAAATACAGTATTTTAAATGAAACGTCTTTACAAAGAGACAAAGCACAAAATCTTGCAGCAGCCATCCCATACATTTATTTCCTTAGTTAATTGCTCATTTTAAATACCTCAAACTCATTTCTAAGAACTCACGTACATACTTCTGGAAGACAGTTTTCTCCTTTTCTCCTATCACTATCAGATTCCTTTGACCAGCTTGGTACATTGTTAGCTGTACTGAAACAACCTGGCATCTGCTTACTGTTCTCTGTTACTCATGTACTACAATATTTCTAAGGAATGTGTTTATCTTTCAGAATCATTCTTCTGCACTACAGCTTGAACAGCAGTTCTCAGTAAAGAAGAAAATGCTCTGGGCATTTTTCAGTTCCAAATACAGTCAACTGTTCCTATAGTTTTGTCCAAATATTCACCTGCTGTAAGCAATATTTGAAAGAAATACGCTGCTTCTCACTTAGAATTATAGAATTATTTGGGTTGGAAGGGACCTCTAAAGGTCATCTAGTCCAACCCTCCTGCAGTGAGCAGGGACATCCTCAACTAGAGCAGGTTGCTCAGAGCCTTGTTGAGCCTCACCTTGAATGTCTCCAGGGATGGGGCCTCAAATACCTCCCTAGGCAACCTGTTCCAGTGTTCCACTACCCTCATGGTGCAGAAGGTTTTCCTAATATCCAATCTAAATCTACACTTTTCAAATTTAAAGCTACTTCTGAGGATGCAAGTTGGATGTGTCAGCTGGAAAGCCAAAATCTGAGTTGCAATATCTTTGATGAAACTAGATTCATTTACTCCAGCTGAACCTGATCTAATCTTCCCTATTTCATAAAATATCATTTAGAGAACTTAATAATGAATCTGGCAATAACTATATCTTTTCAATGTTCCTATTGACAAAAGATAATATTTCTATTCTTTCCATCAATAAAGTGACAAAAACTTCCATACTACTCTTCATTTCTTATTAACAGATTTTTCACTTCCTAGATATTTTTTGTCATAGACTTTTTTACCTCACTGTCTTGTCACTAGTTCCCTACACAAAGATGCTTTAAACCAATTAACATCCTGGAAAGAAAATGGATATTTAGGTAGTCCTTATCTAAGCTTTAACAGTACTGATACTCCT
>WEIS01034837.1:0-11858 GCA_013389965.1 Todus mexicanus
AGCAAAATTAGTCAAGTTGTATAGCACCACATTTTCTCCTTTTTAATGTAAGAAGAAAGATAAGCCCATCATCATTCCTATGGTTCAAGGAGGGTAATTCACAAAATTTGAGGAGGTTACATTTTCAATCATTAAGATGTAATAAAATAATCACTCAGGCTTCAATGGGATTTTGGCAGAAATAAGTACTTCTTTTCATTGAAAATGGAGCTAGTCCAACCGCAACATGTGCCATCGGTTTTGGAAGTGCTGTGCCAAAGACTTGGGAAAACTTGTCATTTATTTTCGTCATGCCCCCATTCTGACCTGTAAGCCAGCCTTCCCAGAAGCAATGCTTTTCATGAGCAAGGGGGAATGATGTCTTAAGGCATGACAAGACGTGCAGTTGCATCACAGAGCTTGATATACAGCAGAAGTAACACGAGTCACTCAAATGATAATTAGTAGTTCTTCTTTGCTGGTGTTTTCGATGAAAGTATATTCTTTATTATTTGAGATTTTGCTTTTCTGTAGCAAAAGCCAGAAGCAACAACCTGCTTTTCAACGCTTTCTGCTTTTAATCAAATTTCTTATCAAGTAGTTTAGAGTTCTCCTCCATTGCCCTTATCCTGACCTGCACAAGCTGTGTATCTCGATTGGTGGTTACTTTTCAAACACGTTAGTATGTTAAACCTGGTGATCAAGAAGCTAGTGAAAGTACTAGAGGTGCATTTATTATTTCTGAATGTTGTGATGTCTTTCTACATTGCCAGAGAAGAACAGTGTGTCTTCTCAATAAACATCACAGAATCAGAATCACAGAATCATAGAATTATTGAGGCTGGAAAAGACCTCTGAGATCATTGAGTCCAGCCTATGCCCTAACACCATGACATCAGCTAAACCGTGCCGCTACGTTCAGCATCCAGTCTTTTCTTAAACACCTCCAGGGATGGTGACTCCACCACCTCCCTGGCCAGTCCATTCCAGTGTTTTATCCCCATTTCTGTGAGGAAGTGCTTCCTAAAATCCTTTCTTCTCCTCTTCCCTGCCCACTCAGTGGCTTGCTTACAGAAAGCTAGTGAATGCTCAGCTGAAATAAGGACATTATAAACTTTTCTAGGTGAGAAAAACTCCGTAGGAGATAGTTTAAGAGGCTGGAGCTGCTAACGGAAGTTGTACCATAGAAGACACATAGGTGGAACAGCTTTACTGCATGGACCTATTAAGGTCTTATCAGACAAATGCAAAATCCTGAGTTAAAGTGGTTCAAAAAGTTTTCAGCACAGAAGCTGTGACTACTTCGCTTGCTCTCAGACTGAAAGCTGTTTGTTGAAGCTGTTCTGTGTGTGTGTGTGTGTGTGTGGTTTCTACCTCAAAATCAGTGCCATCTCCAACTATCTGAGTTGGAATAATCCAAGCCACTCACTCTGTACTAAACTGGACTGAGGATATGTGCAAAACCATTCACTACATCTCAGCTAACCTCTAGTTGAGCAGTAGTAATGCCAGTGCTTACATTTGTGTCATACAGCTAGAGTCTTTATAAGCTTCTAATAGCAAAAATCGACATTTGGCATTGTTATTTATACTTGTTATATGAATAAAACAAGTGACGTTGGCTAAAGTGATTTTCCAACAGAAATACATCTACATTGTCAAGTCTAAAAATTTTATATGATCTCATTTCTCCTCTCCCTTGTTTCCTCCCTCTCTCCCCTCCTTGTTCCCTCCTTATATGTACATAGGAGATGATTATGCTGGCAAGTATTCCATGAGTGGACATTGTCTTAGACAAGGTGACAGTAAAAGAAAGAAAACTCCAATAGGTATTCCCACTGAGCAATTTAACTCAAATGTCTGTATGCGTTCACTTTTTGCTGTAAATCTGCGTCAATCTGACTGTACATTTTAACACTAATTCTGAATATTCTTGCTTCTAATGGATGATATCAGCTTCCAACACCATTCTTTGGCTTCACCTTTCAAGAGTTTCTTTCTCCTATAATAATATTCTCCTAGAAGTTTTAAAAATACTATCTAATGATTGGTCATGTGAATTCATAAGTTAATTAAAAAAACCCTGTTCTTGGAACCTGGTAGATCTTCAATGACCATTTAATAGTGCAAGCTTAAGAGGATATAAGTTCTCAGTATCTTTTATCAACAGGAAACTTTTCAGTATTCAGATGAACTGCCTTGCAGCACTCAAGCAAAAAGCCAGCCATGCTAAAGCAAAGTCTCACAATGTTTTAGAAATGAATTTTAGAAATAATAGTGGTCGTAATTAATCTTTTCACAAGAAACTAAAACCTTCCTCATAAGTTTATGCATCTTGTTGAGAAGTTGCTTTTCAAGGCTTGCATGAAATCAGCTAATGGTGTGCTGTCAAACCTCTGATTTCACTTCAGCAATGGTTGATATTATTTTTTTTTAAAATTACTATGAACTGGCTTAATCCAAAGTGAACAAGATGCTCTTGATTTAAATAACACTGTCCACAGATAATTATGCAATAATGCAATATTGGCCATGAAGTTGATTTAATTTAATTGGTACCACCAGTCCTTTGAGGGCCTCATTTTAGGAGACAGCGAGATGTATTTCCTTTGCACTGCACCCTCGACTTCCACTCCCCAAGACTCATTTACTACATTGATTTGGCAGGAGGAGCAAGTTTCTCAGTTGAACTCCTGCTCTCCAGCCACTAATCCTTCTGGATTCGTCTGCAATTTTTACTGCAAAACACCGTCACGGTACCAAAGTCAAATGAGCTGATTCAGCACAGGAGACAGCTTTGCCCTAGCAGCGTGCATCTTCAGGTAGCAGCTCTGGTGCGGTGGAGAGCAGACCCTGCTCATACCTGGCATAAACTGCTAGATTATTTTGGTATGCTGGTGCATTGCAAAAAAGTCCCATTATAAGTAAGTATATGACTGCATAAATAAACCTTAGCTGGTACTTAGACTCTCAGTTACTATAAAAAAGCCTGTAGTGTGCAGCATATTTCTAATGTCCTGAGATTCCTGTTAAATATTAATTTACCATCAGGTTGTGGATCTACACTCCAGGTAAAAACTTATATGTTTGACATTAGAGTTTGACATCACAGTTTAAATTAGTGCTTGTTCCAAGTCTCTCCAAGATGGTGGATTTTTCTCTTTCTTCAGTTTACTTTCCTGCAGGAAAAATGGTGAAGTTCTGGCCAGTGATAAAGACAGGGGATATTTTTATGGGATTCTAAAAGTTCCCCCCCAGGATCTCCAAGGTTGCTGTTGGGAGAGTCCTTGTTTCTATTGATGACAAAATGATATTATGTAGACAGTCTTAAAAATTAGTGGAGTATATTAACTGTCTGCTCCAAGCTGGCCCTACTTCAGGCTCTGCCAGGCTAAGAGCTATGGAAGGCCCTTTCAAACTGATGTGAAATCATTAGCAACAAAATTTATAAGGGTGAAAATGAACTACTGTCATTTTTTTTTTGTGGTTGGTCTGTTTGTTAGTGCCAAGAGCTGATCACGCTGTGGCTGGTTCATAGCCTACCTGCCAGGATGCTGCGCTGCGCTGGTGCCAGTCAGCCAAACTGATGTTAGCCCAATTGCTGGTTTGTGCATTCAACTTAGGACATAGTCTACAATCCTGCTTTTCCTTCACCCTGTGGTAGATGGGGAAGCACCTTTTTCTGCTTGTGTTCTCCTGGATCCTTCCTCTCCTGGAAACGTGGGTCTAGGTTTCAGGTCCTTATGAGCTGGGATGTACCTGACACGCACAGCTGGAGCTGAGGAAGAAGGTTGTGTTCCTGGTTTATTGAAGAGATGTCACTGTTCAGATCTTCTAGCCTTCACTCCTTTTACCTTTTTTAGCCTTTTGTTTCCTTGGCTCTCTTCCTGCTGGTAGCAACTCTCCTGCCAGCCTTAGACAGCCCTGTTTTTCTGTACACACTAAGGGTTGTTATCCTTTATCTCCTGTGCTGACATCCTGCTCATCCTTTAGTACTTGCAAAACTTAGAGGTGAAAGGCCACAGTAAAATATCAAAGTGGCTAATATTAAGTTTCCTCCCTAAAGAGAGTTACCTCTTCTTTTGTTTTGAAATATAGCAGCCACACAACTCTACGTGTTCCCAGGAGTAACTGAATAGTTTCAGGATTGCTCTTGTTCCAGGAGAGGATCCAGTACTCAAATCCTTACTTGAGAGCTGAGATGTAAATTAGGAAGACTGGCATCTGTCTGTTCACTGATATTAATGAGATCTTTTCAGAGAGGTCCCTGACAGCACCCAGTCTTTAGCCTGCAACAAGACGTGTGGATGTTTATTCAAGACACTCCCTTTTGGGGCTTATTCTGTCACTGCCTTTTATTGCTGTTGTTTCTCTGCCTTTTTTTTTTTTTTTTCCTATTTTTTTTCCCTTCCTGCTTCTCCTCTGTTTTCCATCTGCTTCTCTCTGTATTTCCCCTTCTTGAGAGGGTTTCACTGACCACTTGTACTCCTTTCTCCTCAGATTGCTGGTGCCGACGCTACAGTGTTTAACTAAGCCTGGTGTTGCTAAAGCCAAATGAGCAAAATTAAATGCGCGTTAGCTCACCATTTCAGGCTGCCTGTGGACTGCAGCTAACAGCTTAAAATCCATTAGTGTTCAGCCAGCAGTAAAACACTTTTCATCATATCCATGAGAGTTAGAAATGCATGTTTAAACCCATGTGTTTAAGGCTCCTGATGATCCAAATGCCTCCTCCAAGCCTCGTAAATACATAAAGTTGTCACATATTTCATGCTCATAATTTTCTGTGGACATGAACTACCAGTTCTTGCTTATGTAAGTTGAAGCATAAATGAGAAGTTTCTTTTTTTCACTTATTTATTTTTTATTTCAAAGTGTTTTTGAGGAAAGAGGATTGAAAGAATGGGAAGAACACTAAGTAAAGGTGCTTTTTTTTCTCCCCACCCACCCCCCACTTTCATACCCACTAATGCAGGTGGCATTTATCAGCTAATAGGCTGACTACTTAATTTTATCAACTGCACTGTCATAGCTAAATACCTCTTCAAGCCACAGTGGTGACAGTTGTTGTGCGATGTCTACTGTGTTTCGGGGTGCCCTGGGGACCCAACTGAACAATTTCAGTGCTTACAAGGAATCTGCTATTGTCTGAGGTGGAATATCAAGAGCACGTATAGAAACCAGGAGGCAAACTGTAATATAAGCTCACCTGGGGGTTACACTTGACCTAACGTTTCATCCAGTTCTGTATAATGAAATTGAGAGAGAGGTGCTTGATAACACTAATTAGGAACTGAGTATTTAAACTGATATCGCTAAGCAGCAAATGCAGTTGCAACAGAGAGGATTAGAGGAACAGGCAGAGTTCAGAACTGAAATATTCATTATTTCCAACTGCAGTTATGCCCAATGCATGCCGAGTATTTAGCAGCACCTAGTGTGTCTGTTACCCATGGAGTTTCCCCAGCAGTGATAGTTTTCACTCACTTGAGAGATGATTAATTTTTTAGGAGATCCTAAACTCTCCAGTGAACCGCCCTGTGCTGTAAACCCAGGGACGGAAGAAAAATCCCAAAGTGTCAGATAATTTCCATGATGCCTGTGGAAAATAGGTGGAACCCTACAATTTCTAGCTTAACATGAAAAAAATCCCCAAGCCAGAACTGAAACTTTTGTGGACTGATGATAGCCAAAACATGATGACAGCAAAATAATAATGTTCTTAAAAAAGATTCAGTTGTAAAATACTAAGAAAGTATTGCATCTTCCTGGAAGCTGTACTAGTCCAAAAATGGTAAGCAAGTCTTCAGTGTTTTGCATTTCTACTGGGGTTTTATGTGGTTCAACTTTGAAAAATTGTATCACAGAATGGTGTGTTTATATATACATATACGCACATAAACAAGTTTTGAGAGTTTTATGTTTTGCACTCCAGGTTTTATGCAAGTATGTTTTGAATATACATACACTTGTACTTTGTGGAGTACTCTCCAAATGTGATGCAGAGGACCCAGAAAGAAAGAAACCAAAAATTTGTTGTGTGAGTAATTCAAAAAGTGATGAGCCAAGCATTATATAAATGCTAATTTTAGATACTTGCATGCTATTAGGCAAGGTTTAATTGTTCTGCAGAAGAACAGTGTTTTTTAAAATAATAATTTAAATAATAATTTTAAAAATAATGTATATATTTTTCTATCAAGAAAGACATTCATTGTTAACTAATGAAAACACAATTACTATAGACATGATTCATCCTTACAAAAAGAACACGGAGAAGGGAATGGATGTTTTGATCCCTGGAGAACTGAGTAGATTCATGTGCTTCATGTTGTCCATCTAGTGGATGACTCTGCCTTTCAAGTAAAGAGTGCTGTATGCTTTGCTGGAGCACCACCTTGTTCCCAGGAAATGAGGATGAGCTGGAAGCTTTGATTTCTAGAGCCTCGAATTCTCTGCAGTTTTTGTGATCGCAGCAGTGAAAGTGTTTGTTACAGATATTTTTTCTTTCTGTTTTTGTTATCATTTTGCTTTGTTATCCCTGAGGCAGCTAGTGTGCTGCATACAACAAGGATACAAACTCCTCGCTGTTCAAGACATTAGGTTAAAAGATTGGGCTTGCAAAGCCAGTGTCAGACTGTGGTGTTAGTGATGTGTTTGTCCGCTGTGCTCAATGTGGCTGCAGTGGCACTCAGTCGCTCATGGCCTCTTGCAGGCCACGGAACTGCTCGGTGATCCCATGGCATGCGTGCCACTCTCATGAAGGTGTCTTCCAGTCATCCTGCTTGGCAAAGATTGCTTAACCTCACTCATGTTAAAGATCGTGGGAGATCAGATGATAAACAACCCAAATGGAGCTGGATTTGGCCAAGAGAGTGGAACGTGCCCGAGGGGATTTGCTTCGTTTTGTTTTACTTACTTAGGTACAAAGGAAAGTACAACAAATGTCATAGAAGCCCATGGGCGCCGTCTTCATCTTGCCTGTTTTTTGCTGTTTGGGACCTGATTAACTGTGAACAGTTACTGCAAGAGTAACTCCCTTGCTTGTGGAAGCATTAGCTCTATTGACATGCTTCACTGTGTTAGTTTGTACATTAGAGAACTGAAAGGAGGTGGAGAGTATCTAGAGGCAGTGCTTGCCTAATGTTTTTTTAAATTCAGTTATGGCCCTGGTCCTTACAATATTCTGTGACAGTGGGTGGCACAAACTATTATCCATTTTTCATGGTGAAATTCAACTTAAAACCAGAACAGGTTGAAATCCTATGCCTCCCTATTGTCATTGGAAACACTCATTAAGTTCAAATAGCCTAGTATTTATTCTCTCCCTCTGGCACCAAAATTTAAAAATAAATGATCTTTTTTTTCAAATTGTATCGTGCAGAATCATTTCCATATTCAGTAGCTGAGATATAGATGTGATGGAATCATAGCGTCATAGAATCACAAAGCCATAGAATTTTTCTGGTTGGAAGACAACTTTCAGATCCCAGTACTGCGAGGTTACTGCTAAACCATGTCCCTCAGTGCCACATCTGCATTTCTTTAAATACCTCCAGGGAGGGTGGCTCCACCACTTCCCTGGGCAGCCTGGGCAACACCTAATAGCACCTTCTGTGAAGANACAACTTTCAGATCCCAGTACTGCGAGGTTACTGCTAAACCATGTCCCTCAGTGCCACATCTGCATTTCTTTAAATACCTCCAGGGAGGGTGGCTCCACCACTTCCCTGGGCAGCCTGGGCAACACCTAATAGCACCTTCTGTGAAGATTTTTTCCCTAACGTCCAACTTAAACCTTCCCTGGTACAACTTGAGACTGTTTCCTCTTGTCCTATCACTTGTTAAATGGGAGAAGATATTGACCCTCACCTTACTACAGTCTCCTTTCAGGTAGTTGTAGAGAGCAGTAAGGTCTCCCCTGGGCCCCCTTTTCTTCAGGCTAAGCAACCCCATTTCCCTCAGCTGATCTTTGTATGACTTGACCAACAAGAGCATATTATAGAGCCGTAATGAAAGTTTTATTAGTTGCTTGGGTATACTTGCTTTGTCCAATTTGTTTTCTTATGATCTTGCCTTACCATAATTTGTACGCTCCACTGTTCTTATTCTGCCATGCCTCTGTGGGGAACTTCTGTTCGTGACCCCTTGAAATGGCTGCTCAGTCATACATGCGATTGGATATGTACTGTGAAGGCTGTTGCTCATACAATGAGTGAAGACAATAGGAGAAAACAACCTGCAAACCAGAAGCACGTTGAAGAAAGAAACAGGAGTTCACATAAATTAAGCTTGTTTGAGGAAAACATCTGTTCTCAGAAATAAAGGTAACCAAGTTGAAGATGAACCTGTGCTGCGTTCTTTCAGTCCATATTCAGAAGATGAACTCACAGCTCTTTTTCAGGGTTTGATTCCTGTGCTGATCCAGGTTCAACACATTTCTCTAAATGCTGGGCAAACTGCAAGTTGTATGGAGACAGCGTAGTGCTGATACCTGAGGCTAGACACAGAAATAGATGTGAGTGATTGTGAACATGCAGAAATGCACATTTACTATGTCTAATATTTTTTGCAATGGTGCAAAATGATGTGATATGGAAATCAATGGATTTAATAATTCTAATGAGAAAAGTGATAAAGATTACTGATTTTAATGAGTTCTTACAGGAGAGGCTGAAGACTTTGATTCTACTATTTGTTCACATATTTTAGAGGACAGGCTGCTGCTTTGCACACATGTATAGCATACTAATAAGGTATTATTTTCCGCCTCTTAGAGCTCTTTTGAATTCAAATATATCTATTAGCACCTTTAGAGCACAGCTTATGCATATCTACCAAGCCTATATGATTAACTGTTTCTACTGTACCATTTGGTGGGTGGCATCGCAAATTACAAAACAATACACGGAGACAGAGTTTTCTTCTGTGGGTCTTAACACTCTGGATGAAAAATGTAGGGAGAAAACCCCAGAGATTTAAAGTCATTTGGATCTGCATTATTTGAGCTGGCAGGGATCCAGACTTTGTCATTTTATGGCTGTGTGAACATGGGTCAGTCACCACTGGTAGCGGGAAGCCTTTGATAAGGCTGTTCCAAGAGTAGAGGTTGGTATCAGTAAGAGTGGTGCTTAGTCTGGTAGAAGAAGTGTGTGAGCACAGCCAAGAATTGTTACCCAAAGGAAGATGCAAAGAGAGAGCAATCTCAGGATGGTCAGCAGGGTACACATTATATTTTTTTGAGTCTAGGCTAAGGTATTTGGCTGTTCCTGCTATGGCAAGATGATGGTAGAAGATGTGGACAGACCTTGCGTAGAGAACTGAGCGAGGAAGAACAGGAAAGCTGGAAAGAAGAGCTTGTTTTACTGCTGCTGTGAAATGTGTTTGAGTGGTCGGAGACTTACCCCATACTACCCATTAGCCTGCATGCCCTGATGCCACCTTTGCGAGCAACTCCCTGCCTGGCTTTTGAGGGCTCTTGACACAGGTAAAAAAGACAGCGATCTTACTCTGGTACTCCTGGTAATTGCTCTTTCTCCACACGCTTAGTGGAAACCTGGGGCTGTCCTCATCTGGCCTCTGGGAACAGCTTCAATATCTGAATGGTCCTGTTGAGTTTTACATCTCAAGGCAACCCTGAAGGCTCCACTCCAGTCCTGGGAGGACACTGGGAGTCTTTCTGTTGAAGATAATGAGAGCTGAATCAGACCTGCAGGCTGCATCATTCTAGTTTTGTTTTGTTTCCTATTACATGCAATTTTTTTCCAGCAGCTAAAATCGAAGCATTGGCTTTTCTGAAAAATTCAGTTGATGTGATGATCCAGCTCTGGCAGGAGACCTGAGGTATGGCAATATTGATTGTTAACTGCTGCATTTGTTCTCAGGCTGTTCAGTAGTTCGAGGGAGCACTGGTTGGATTGCTGCTTCTCAGAGATGTCTCAGGATTGAACACCTTTTCTCCCTGACTGAAATAGGTTAACTGGTTGAAATTCAGTCGTGGGATGTGCCTGCACTGGAGCTGGTTATAAGTCTGTGCTTCAGCAAGCTCAGGTAGACCTGTCAAGGTATGTGGTAAGAAGGAACTCATCACAGACTGCAAAAGCAGGGCAGGTATTTATGCAAACTCTCAGAGTCCTGGCAACTCTTCTGCTAGTTTTCTAGGCTAGCTGGCTCAAAACGGAGTTGCCTTGATGCTCTAGTACTCTGAAATTTTGATATTATGGTCTAACAGGGGAAGATCAGTCTGCCAGACGGGGCGTGGATCTGTGCCTCTTAGTGAAAGCGTATAGAAATGGATTGTTTCCTTACCTCTCCTGGAAGTTAGCACTGGGGCTACACCATCTTCTGGAGTGCTGACCTCTCTGCCTCTCGTTTCTGAGGGCTGGCTTGTGCAAACATCTTTGTGATCCCAGTCTCTTAAGTGCTGCTGTTCATTACAGTTTAGATGCAGTGAGGACAATGTGCTCTTCTATGCTTTCTTTCAAAGGACTGTCCAAAAACTTCATGGAAGTGTTGACTGTGGTTTCTAGCTACCTGGGTGGGACAATTGTTGAAAAACTTTTGGATCCTGTCTCCAAATTATGGCATCTTTTAATGCCATAATTTTTTAAAGAATTTTTTTTTTGGTCCTAAAACTCTGTGTTGCTGATGCTGCTGCTTGCCTGAGGCCTTTTCTAGAGCAGTGTTGTCTTTTCTGTTGTAACATGCTGACTAGCTGTCATCATCAGCCATTGCCATAGAAAAATGTCTGCCTTAGCATTTACAACAGTGATGTTTAATGGATTTGACAATTAACTGGATTTGCAACATGAACAACTCTTGCAAGTTAGATAAGCCTAATTGTTTTCCTAAACTCCATTAGCTGAGTTTAGCTTGGATGCTCTTTAGTCACCTTCTGTTGTAAGACTCTGAAGCCAGTGTCAACACTATAAAGTATATTCAATTCATGACTTGTCAGATTATAAGAATAGTCCCATTATGCAAAACCAAAGGCCCATCGAGCTCAATATCCTGTTTCTGACAGTAGCTGATAATTAAGGAAAGGGTGTAACAGCAAGGAAAGTATTGAGTGATATTTCCCCAATAAGCTTTCCCACCCCACAGCAGCTTATGACTTAAAGATTTTCTGATCTTTGTGTTTAATACCTCTTTGTGGACTTTTCTTCTCTTAGTTTGTCAAATCCTGCTTATGCTTTCAGCATCTGCAATATTTTGTGGCAATGAATTTGGCAATTTAATAATTTACTCTACAGAAATACGTTGTTTTTGTTTGCTTTAAAGCCCTGACTGAAGATTGTGTGATGCCTCCCTAGTACTTGCATTTTGAGAAACAAAATTCCTTATTCATCTCCTTCATGCCACTCATGATTTTATAGAACTCTAATGAGGACCTAAACTGAATGAGTTTCAGGGTATGATTTAAGGCTTTGTGTTATGGGTTATTCTTTCTGGCTGTTTAGATTCCATTTGCTTGTGCTTTATGTTTATTTCAACTTTATTTCACTAATTTAATCAGTTTGAGAAGATTATTTGGTCTAATTAAGGTAGAATTAATCCAGGGACAGAGATAATTTGAGAGCCAGGATTTGAAGGTAGTTTATTTAATCTATGTGTCTTCAAATCCTTTGGATTCAATTTGCCCAGCTTTCATACTGATGGATGCTGTATTAAATTATTTAAATAGATGAATTAAATTTGGAGCAAATAGAGGCTAATGCATTTCACCCTCAAATAACACGCTTCTGTAGCCAAAGAGTTTTTCTAGAAGAACTGAGGAGACAGTTGTGAGCTGGGAGCACTGTATGCAAAACAGGGGGTGAGGGCCACACAAACCCCCCTTTGATTTATCTTCTAGAACTAATTTGCCAATTCCTTGTGGT
>WEIS01034844.1:0-10747 GCA_013389965.1 Todus mexicanus
TAAAAAATAAATAAATAAATGCACTTGTCAAATTAAAATGTTACTTTATAAAAATCCAAGTTTTGTCTAAAGCCTCCTGGAGACCCTAAACTATGCGTGAAGTCCTCTACTGGACAGATAACCTTCAGTTTAAGGGCTTAAGGGAGATGAGCTGAGCAGAAATAACAATCCTATCCCCGCCGGAAAGGAGGGGGATGCTGAGTTACCAGGGGCTGGGGGCTGAGCGCCGCGCTGTCACAGGGCTTCACTGGCGGCTTGACAAGCGGAGCGAGGTGGCTGGGAAGGGTGATGGACCGCAGGTCTTTGGCAGTCTGCGGGTAGTTGGTTATTCATGACAGGCAGATACAGAGCTGAATGCCAAGAGCTGCAGAGGCTCTAATGAGTCACGGCGTCGGGAAAAAGCCCAGCGCAACGCATCACTGATAAACATAAAGCAATGTGTATGAGGATAAAGAACCATATACCTCCATCAAGGAAGCCCACAAATTAACTGTTGCCACCAGAAAATTGAAAAAAAATAAATAAGTCTGACTTTGAATTTCAGCAGAGGGCAAACAGACTACAGTAACATCGAGCGTTATTAGGAAGCAAAAAACAGGAACCATCTTCACAGAATCCATCCGTGACGTTGCCTTGTTTTGAATATGGCGTGGATTTTAGCAGACAGCAAGTCAGAGGCACGTACAGAAACAACAGCCTCTTTGCCTTCCTTTCTTCTGCTTTGTACCCTGAATAACCAGCAACATGCAATAGCCAGGAGAGGCTAAATAACCCAGAATTCTTCAGCTCGAAGGAGAAATAATGACTCAAGGTATACCACTGGGAATAAAGAATTCAAATGTGATGCAGAAAACATGAACAAGAAATGACTCTTTCTCCCCGAGCTCTCCTTCCTTCTTAGAAGAGGAAGTGCAATTACCAGGTAACTGAATTAAAATAAATAAAAGGAAGTACATTTTAACACAGCGCAGCATCAGGCTGTGGAACTCGCTGTCCCGCAATCCTGGGAACTGTTCCTTTGGAACATTTTGCCTACTGAGCATTAGCCTTTGCGTACCCGGCAGCTAAAATTCACAGCAACGCAGGAGGGAGTATGGGCAGGTCTCTTCTCTCTTCACCGTCTTCTGCAAGAACTTCTTTCTCCTTTCAAAATTTGCCTCAGTCCCCCCACTCCTTCCTGCGCCCTTTAGTCTGTGGCAGGGCATATGCTCTGCAGCTTTACTTGGAGCCTAATTCCGCAGTTGCCCAGCAGCACCCCAGACACCGCTCTGCTTCAGGATTAGCGGGGTTTAAAGAGTCGTGTCCTGGCTGACAATCCTACAGTGGCAGACTGGCCAGACCCAGCTCCCCTGTGGGGCAGGGAGAAGGCTCCCACCCCCTCCGCCAAAGCATTCTCCTTCCTGCTGAAGGATTTCCTTGCATCTGTGTGGGCGGTAGCATGGGGGCTATTCCCATTTCTTCCAGACTTCGGGTGTGTATATCCCAGAGCTCACCATAAACCCATTTATCCCCTTCCTCCTTCTAATTCCACTTCACCTTGTTTTCTAGCAGCCTCCCCATGCCTCCCAACCCCCATATAAATAATTCGTGTTCTTTTCAGAAGTAGTTTTGAGTCCCCCCTGAATAATCCGCATTTCCAAAAATACTAAGCAAATACCCCAGACAGACAGACAGACAAGACGTGCCGTGGCAGCAGATCTTGCTCACATTTTGACCCTGGGTAGAGTTCCAGCTTCTGATGGCTGGAGATGGCTTCAGTTCAGTTGTCACACGTATCCCCTTGAGCAGCTCGGGTCACATGAAAGCAGGCTGGCGAGAAGCCTCCTTAGCTAGCCTTTCTGCTGCTCTCCGCTTGGCACGTCACGCGCGCCTTTCGGGGGAGCTCAGCTCTGTCTCTAATGCTTTTCTCCGCAGAGCGGTGACAGGGAGGGAGCTGCCAGGCGGACGTCCAGCCACGGCGCTGGGCGAGGGGGCAGCCGGAGCTGCAGGCACAGTCCCACGCACCCTGCGCAACGCTGGGCTCGGGGCTCAGGGCTGTCTGTGTGCTGAGAGCAGCACCGCACGGCTGCACAAAGCGGCAGCGCTGAGCTCAACCCCTGCGCCGTCGCACGCCGCTCGTTCTGAGCCCCCCCAAGGATGCGCGAGGGCTCCAGCGTGGTTAGGGAAGTCAGCCTTTAAAAAAGACTCCCTAAACTTAATTGCATGTGGGAGCGACACAAAGGCAGCTCGCAGAAACCTACACTGCTCTGCTCTAAGTCCAGCTCTGCGTTAATTATTAAGGAGTGGTATTTTTAGTCGGCATTTGCAACGGATTCCACGCGTCTGAAACCTCGTCGCTGTGAAAGTTCGTCGCAATGTCAAGTATTTAATTAATTTTAACCTTTGTTTTAAAGGTGTTGCTGCAATTAGTAGAAACGCTTGCAAAAAAACCTCTTTGATTCCTTTCCTGCCCCCTCCCCGCTGGGAAAGCCAAACAGCCATGCAAGTTTTAGCCAAGCTTTGTAACGTTACCAGGTGCCAAGTTTGCCCAGGATATAAATATAAACCCATAGAAAGGGGGTAAGCAGGAAGAGTTGGTTTACAAGAATATGGAGATTCTTCCGAAGAACTGTATAAATATCTTGAGTTCAATTCAACAAGTAATCTGCTGTTCTGCTGCTAAGGAATGTGTGCTTTTTTAAACAAGTAAATTTTAAAAAAATAATTGCCGCGCTTGCAATCTTTCTTTAAAAATACCCATAATCATAAAATAACTTTAAACAACTCTTTAAACAGTTGGCAGCTCTTACTCTAATTTGCCTAAATTCATAGACTAATTTACATGTAAGAGTACATTACCATGATGACTTTTAAATCTTGCTAAATTCTCTTACTACTTTTTTTTTTTCCACCCCTGTAGTTTCTTCAAGAGGAGCGATCTGTAGTCTGGAGCCTCCTCCACAAGCAAGAACATCCATCCTCAGTCTCTAACTCCGAACACATGTTGAGTACTACCGTGACAACGGAGAGGAGGCTTCAAGCACGTTGCCCTCAAAATCTTGTTTATGAGGAAAGGGGAGAGGAATCATCTACAGAAAACCAAATGTTTTGTTAGTGTTGTGGCAGGTGCAGCCCCCCCAAAACTAAAACCGGGGCAAAACCAGTGTGTGGCGGAGTGGATTGGCACCTCGGTCGTTAAGCAGCGCCTTGCGGTGGTTAAATGTTGCCTCAGGGTTTGGACCCTCAGCCGGTTTTGCCAGGGCTCACCCCCTCAACCAGACAGAATGATCACAGCGTGCCCTCAGCTAGGGTATCAATGGGGCCCTGCCTAAGAACCAGTGCAACTGGTGCTTCACAGAGCAGCAGGCCTGGCAGTCAGGTACGTGGCCCAAGAATGCTTCCATGAATTGCAAGTCTTATCTGGGAATTGTTATTAGTCCAGATCTAATAGAGAAAGGAAAAGAAAGGAAAGGAAAAGAAAGGAAAGGAAAAGAAAGGAAAGGAAAAGAAAGGAAAGGAAAAGAAAGGAAAGGAAAAGAAAGGAAAGGAAAAGAAAGGAAAGGAAAAGAAAGGAAAGGAAAAGAAAGGAAAAGAAAAGAAAGGAAAAGAAAAGAAAGGAAAAGAAAAGAAAGGAAAAGAAAAGAAAGGAAAAGAGAGAAAACTCCCCGCTTTTATATGGCAAGAATTGCAATAACAATAATAATAATAATGAAAATGCAGTTGAAAGTGTTATATTCACACTGCCTAGCTTCTTCCCCCTTTTCTGGTGTTTATGCTCACCCTGCTACTGCTTCTCCGGGTCCTGGGGTTGGTGGCTTCAGCTCAGTGGTGGGCGTGCTAAGGCTGCTCACCAGCGTATGGGGTCTTTTGCAGGGAGGAATGTGATGTTTCATCACTGGTTCGTAACTCCACTCAGTAGCCAAATTCACCACGCGTGATGTGTCCTGCATGTGTTAGACACCTGTTCGATTTCTGTTATCCCTTAAGAAAAAAAAAAAGAAGTGGTTTTGTCTAACTGTAGGCCCGTATGTATTTTTAACAGAAAACGGTTGTTGATTTGTTTATAGCTTTGGGGTCNTGAAACAGCCCAAGTTTCAGGCAGATTTTAAACGACACTTTGTGTATTTTCGGGAACAAGGCCTGGGATTCTCTGGCTTGGTACCTCTGGGGAGCCACAGCTGAGGGCAGGGGAGCAGCAGTGGCTGCGGTGCCAGAGGCCTCTCAGCTGACTGACCACAAGTGACTTTCTGGAGTGAGCCAGGGTGGGGAACTTGCAAAGTTCACCCAGGTTAACGAGAGGCAGCCCGCATCAGTTAAACCTTCATTAAAGCTGCAGGACGGATGCTAAGCCCGTGCTTTGGTTTAATTCACAAATGGGATTGAGTAAAGCGTTTACCAGCTCTCCCTGACCCAAATCCCCAAGGGCTCACGAGTGGAGCTTACACGTACGTCTCTGCAGCCCTGCTTCTGCAAAATGAGGCCTCCCTGGGGCGGAGATGGGGCCTCTGGTGAGGCGAAGGGCGGCAGCCAGCCCCCCACTGCCCGGTTCTATCTCTGGGCCTGGGGGCCTGAGGGGACTCCCCGTCCCTCATCCCTTTCCTGGGCGGCGCAGGGCGGCCGAGCAGCGCCCTGGGGAGAGAGGGGAGGAAACCAGGCAAGTGCACCCGCTCAGCTGCCGCCTGTTCTCCCCTACCCCGAGGTGCCATCCGAGCCACCCCTTGTCCTGAAACCCACCGCAGAGATGTGCCCAACGCCTCGGGTATCATCGGTGCCCGCAGAGCTGCTGCTCCCCAGACAGAGCTGGAGGCGGCTTCTGGAAAGTTCCTCAGGCAGGTGAGCGGGGCAGGGCCCTCGCCGGCTGCACTGGTGCTTGTGGTGTGTCCTTGCCCTGTGTTTAGAGCAGAGGTGCCAGCCCTACCTCAGCACGCCAGGAGGAAGGGAGCGGGCGCTGCCACGCTCGCGTACCCTGCCAGGGTGCAGCGCCCTTCCCCTGAGCGGGGCCTTGCGCTCAGCGCTCCGGCCTTGCGAGAAGTCCAGGGGTTGCGCTGCCGCTGTTTGCTTTTGGTAACCACCAGAGGGTGACGTGCTGAGATTTTAACGTAGCGGCTGCAGAAGAGAGGCAGTATGTTCTTGGTCAGAACTCAGGGTAGGATTCTGCAGGCAGAGGAGACGTTTTCTGTTGTAAGCGATCGGCGAGGGCGCCGTTTTCTCTGCCGCTCTCCCGGGCTGTGTTTGGGCCACGGCTAGGTGTGGATTTCCCCTGGATACCGTTTTCCCTTGTGAAAAAGTAGTGATCTGTTAAAGTTGAAACTGCGGGGAGAATAATGGTGAATTCTAGGTTTTCTGATGTGTGTGTGTGGAAAAAAAACCACATTAATTTGAATGTAGCTGATGTATCCCGTTTCACTAATGTTTACAGGGATGTATTTATCTAATTTACCCTTCCGTTGGGAAATTTGCATCCTTCTTTCCTCTTAGCAGACCGGGCAAAATGAGTAAAAACCTTTCTACATGTTAACGTCCACATTCCGAAGGCGGGTCACGCACGTCTCCTCTGCCCCAGAGGGAAACTGTGGTCCTCCGTGCTGCTGTGCCACCCACCTCCCTTCAGCCCTGCCTGCCGAGAGCTGTCAGCTCCCCCGTGGCAGCAGCATTTCACACCACGAGATTTGTTCCTCCCCGCTGTGCCCTACACAGACCTTTCATCCCGGTCACTGTCCTGTTTGCCAGCTCATTGTCTGCCTGTGCAAAGCCCGAGTCTGGTATACGGCTGTGGGAAGCTGAGCGTGAGCAGGACTGACGGTTTGCTGCACGATGCGGTTGCTGCGATTTCTAGATGTATAAGGTGGTGGTGGCGTGGAACAGATCGGGTTTAGAAAAGGCCTGGTGTGGTTGTTTTGGGTGTGATTTTGGTATAATACAGCAGACGGTTATGAAAGCTACTTGGTTTTCGTGTTACTTGGGAGCTTCCTCGAGTGGATCTGTGCTCAGCGACGTGATCCGTTCAGCTGCAGGTACTTCAAGGCGGGACGCTGTTGTTGGTGTAGGTGTGAATTCTGAGTGAAGGGCCATACACGTCAGGTTTGTAAGCAAAACATGAAGTAGACCCTGGGCCTGAGAGATGCGCCAAAGCTGAGCGAGGCACACTCTTCACCTGTATGAAAGGGAAACAATAGGAGGAAGGTTGAAATGTTGCTACCTGGGCCTTTCAAATAGATTCTTTGTGGCGTGCGTGCAGAGGAAATGGCGGAGTACTCAAGCCCCCCTCCAATTAGTAAGGAGCTTTGGCTGGTTATCAGCGTGCTTATGCCATTAAAGATCTGCATAAAGCAGCAAATGGCCTAATTTAACGCTGCAGGAACTAAGCAGGTGCTGGCTAGAGCTTAAGCAATTAATAATTAAGAAGGAGGAGATGATAGAAGATGCTACCTGAGAGGAAAACACGCTGCGCAATGTAGAAACCACTGCAGTGTATGTAGAGTGAAGAAGTGACTTGGCTACTTTGTTCCTGGGCAGCATTTTGTCAAAAATACGTCTGCGTTGCGCATTGAAGCCTCCGGTGGAATACAGATTACTAGAGAAGGATCACTCTTGCAACTGTACTCTTACCCAGTTTTGGAAGCTTAGGAGGTTTTTGACTTCTTAAGAGGTTTCGCTGTCAAAAACCCACTTTCTAATTCCTATGGTTAGACAACACCTTAGGTTGAATATATACCTTGTTTTGTTTTGGCTTGTTTTGGTTTTCTTTTTCCTGATTCCATGCCTTACACAGGCAACCAAAAGGGCTGTAAGTGGTTTCTTGCTAAAATCCAGGCGTGCAGTTTCTATTTTAAAGCTCAAATGTATGTTTTCATGCTACAATCAATACTGCTGACTTGGCTCTAGCTATACATAGTTCCTTGCCCTCCGTCCAAGACATTTTTAACTCCGCTCTTCTGTTTTAAAGCAAACTGAATTGGAGAAGAAACGTGCTTCTAATTCAGTCTTTTTTTAAACCTCATTGGAGACGGAAATTGAAGTTGCTCTTGAGGAAAGAGTAGTAGATGGACCAGAACTGCTTGATATCAGAATAATATTTCATGCTGCTCACATCTTATAATAGAAGTACAAATTGTTCTTGAAATTTCAATGATATTTTTTTTCCCCTCTGTTTAAAACAGGGATTTGATCTCTTCATTTTGCGAGAAGAACCTGGTGTCTTCATTGACTTCGCGGTACAAAATCTTAAAGCAAAACCTGACTTCTCCAAGGACTATGAGGTACCTCTTAGCTCGATAGCGATAATTAAAAGCAGAGGGTTTGTTTCTCATGACTCACTTTTCTTATCCCTTATGCTTCTAGGTAATAAACCAGTTTGTTACCCACTCTTTATATGTACTTACAAGTATAGGAAGGCTTGCGAGTCGGCTGCATTTGAGAAATGCAGTTGTAGCTGAGCCAGATTCCTAATGACTATATTTAATTGTGACTATATTTAATTGTTATGATCATGGGCGCATTGCAGTTGCTGTGAGCTTAAGGTAGACCCTGCCCAGTGGCAGATCCTCAACATTCTAGTGAATTCAGTGGGAGTTCCTCTTCTAGTGAAAATTCGGAAGGTTAAGAAAGGAGGAGCTTGTCCTCTTGTGGATCCATGCGTGCCGGTTGTACTGCTTCCAATTGTTGGCCATTGCTCCTTAGCTATGCTTTCTTACTTCTCAGCTTGTTTTCCGCTGACAGCCAGCTGAGCTGTCCCTGTAAAACTCTAATTCTGTTCCAGAAAAAAAAGGTGTTAGATTTCATTGTGACCTCAAGAAGGCCAACAACTGATTTATCAACTCTGCCCGTCCTAGCTAAGGTGCTGGAGTTGCGCTCTTCTCCCTGTTTTTAACTGACGCAATTATTCTGTCACAATATTGCTGCCTATACCAAGATGCAGTGTGTTTGCAACGTCGGTGCTAACGTTGCTGGTCTAGTGCATCCTTCTAATTACAATCTGCATATCGGAATTCTTTAAGCTGAAGAGAATTAGCAGGTTAAGCAGACTCACTCCTGACCTGGGAGCTAAAGGACACGGCTTCACCTTCCACCCAGCTCCAGAGCTTTCTCGGAGGCTTTCTTTGTGGTAGAAGAGCATTTGAGAGCCTTGTTAGGATAGTGGCTGTCAGCCGGGGTGGATATGGATGTGGCTAGGAGGAGTGCGGTGACGGTGGAGACTGTAGTTGGCAGAAGAACTGACACTTCGTGGCCTCCTGCGATAAAGGCAGTACAATTTCTTAGCAACTTTCTTACATGGCTACAGATATCCCACCCAGAAAACCGAAAAGGCCTCTAGAGCAGATTTGGTTAGCGACTGTGTTCTGAGATCTGTATTTGAGTAAATTTGGTGTAGTACAAGAGACGAGGCAAACACCTCATCAGACTTCTAGCGGTCATCAGAGAGATTCCGTGGGAGTGGCAAGGAAACGAACAGGTCAATACTTGCCCAGACCAACTTTACAGCTTCTTTTGTGTTATGTAGTGCAAGAGCAGAAAGAGGAACCAGACATTTTTCTGTGATAGCCACGGATTCTGAGATGAGAAACAGCAGGCAGGAACATTCAGCTGATAAAAGATGGGGATATCTAGCCACTGTAACGAGCTTTTAAGCCTTTCAGTACTATGTCTTCGTAAGCGAAATGTTACCATGCATAGGCGTTGTTTAGGAGAGCCGTAACTCGAAGAATTTTTCACTTTGATGACCCGGACTGATGTTCTACAACAGAGAGTGCTGGAGTAGGGAGCACTGACTTTGATTCCTTTCTGCTTAGCTCAAAAATCTGCAAAAGCTTTGCGTTGCTAAGTGACTCTCAAAGCTGTAAGCATCTTGTGGTATTGGGTTCCATAACAGACTTGTTCCTCCTTTCCTAAGCCCCTCTGAATTGCCGTAATTTTTATAAATCCTTGGTCTAGATCTTGACAGAAAATTAGTTAGTTAGGGAACGTGGTACATGACATAAACTGCACCTCTACATTCAGTTAATCTGTTGGAAACAAACCCCTCGGTCCTTCCACCCTACCCTCACTTCCCCCCAACCCCAAAAGGCAACATCCAGCTCTTATGTTTAAAATAAATGGCAGTGTCCTCCTTCAGAGCAAAGTTACTGAGAAGTATCTGCGCACACGCATTTCCCGTAGTGTAGATGCAGTGTGGGCTACAGGTCACAGAGCAGCGGGAGCTGCCTGCGTGTGTGTGTGTCCTCAAGGGCTGGACACCCCCTCACTAGCCCGCTTTGCTTCTCACCTTTCCGGTACAGACCTGCTTCTGGCAGATGTTTCCTAATGACAGCTACTGGAACAAGCACGGAGGTGGGTGGTGCAGATGTATTTTTATGTGTCCCTCCTTCTCCTTCCTTTCGTCTCTTGCCTCTGAATTGCCAGCTCCAGAGGATAAAAGCAAGTGATTCTCTTTATAGGGGAAACCAAGATGCTAAATGAACAAGCTCCCTGGTAAACCTGTTTGTCTGGAGCAGGCATTGCAAGACTAATTGGCCAGGAAGCACGAAGCAGAACTGGCTGGCAGGGAGCCCCAGAATGCCCTGCACAATGGCCCTTTTTGCCTTGCTTGGAAGAAAACATGGCAACTCGCATCCACAGCCTTGAAATTAATCCTGTTAGAAACTCTTCTGGGGAAAAAAACAAACAAAACCAACAAAAAACCCCAAAACACAAGACGTTTACAGCTTTCCACTTTGATTAATCCAATGTGAATCTTCTGCAAAGACACTCCCTCCTGTTGTGCCTCCCATTTCCACCTGCTCTTGAATAGAAATGAGTTGAGCTTCAGCTGTTTTGGAAAGCTAGGAGAGCAGGAAGAGGCTGCGACAGCTTAGTCTGCTTTGCTCATTCAGCGAACAGACCATCGGAGGAACGTGTCACTGTCCTCCGTGTGCCCCGATGGCTTTCAGGCTTTGAGAAGAACATGCCAGCCACTCCTGGGGGGAAGGAAAGACTTTTTCCCATAACTGGAACACCCCAGCTGCTGTTTGTCCAGGCCTGTCCTCCTCTTCCTCAGCCCCACCCTAAGCCAGGCGGATGTTCCTGGGGATCTCTTCTCAGGTACAGATGTGCTACTGTCACCCTCTAGGATGCACACCAGTCTTGCAGTGATTTTTCTTCTCTGCATTAAAAGAGGAAAAGGGGGAGGCAGAAAACTTTGGTGCCACTCAATGGACTGGGAAGGGGTGGAGCTTTTCTTAGTGAGCTTCCTGGTATTAATGGGTTTAGCTTGAGGAACCGATGCGTGTGCTATTGCACTGTCTGGCTGCTCTGTTCTTCTCTAACGCCCTACGAAGCCATTAATGGCACTGAGCTGGATTATCTCAAACACAGAGTTCCTGTCAATGCCGTGCAAGCTGGTGGCTGAATGCAGGGGAGAAATACCCCAAGGGGTCCCGCAGAGGACAAGCCTGACAGATTGTAGGTTGTCTGTGCTCTCTTTGGCATCAGCCAACTGTGCAGGCAGCACAGGCTGAGTCCTGCACTGGCTGTCCCTTCTGTGGAGGTAGCAGAATGAACAGCACAATGAAAGATGGAGCTGAGGATAGTGGTGGTGGCCCCAAGCCCACAGGAAACAAGGTGTGGCTGATTCCACTATCATCGTTGTTTCTAAAGAAGCAATAACCTATTTTGAGCTACTTGATTTGAGAACCCAAAGCACCTTTAAATCAGTCACGCTAACAACTTGCGTATTTTCACTGTCTAACTCTTTCCGACACTCAGGAAATTTTAGTTTGTTTGGTTGCCCCCC
>WEIS01034845.1:0-11211 GCA_013389965.1 Todus mexicanus
CAAAAAATACCTTTCTGCTGGCATTTTGCAAAGCTCCTCCAGAAATGAGTTGGCTCTGTGTAGTCCCCAAAGATACTGGTTAATGCCGAGCATAGCTTATTTGCATTAACCCTGTGATTAACATTTCCTTCCTGTTTCAGCCTCAGACAGGAACCATAATTGTTTTGTGTTTGACTGAGCTGGCGGCTGTTGCATGGAGCAGGAGAGAGGATCACTTTCACAATGGATTTCTTGGTTTTGCATGCTTAGCAAAAGCCTCGTTTCTTGCCCAAACCCTCCGAGCAATCAGCACCTAAACTTTCAGTGTCACAAGTAAAGCAATAGAAAGAATAAACACTGAATTCAGAAGTAGTCACTTGTTTTTTTTCTGATGAGCTTTTACATGATTCCGCTGCAATAGGTTTGATTTTACTTTTATGTCTGTTTAACTACACTCAACACAGTAACTGGGTATCTGCTAGTGTAAGATTGATGCCAGTGTAAATATGCAGGAAAGCATCAATTCTGAGATTACTGAGAGAGAAAGTGCTGCAGGCCAGCATGCAAAATTGCTTTTCCTCTAAGGCAGATGGAGTTTTGCAAGTCTCCAGTCAATCCAACACAGATTATTATGATTTCTCTTTGAACAGGGCACGAATATCCCTTTGGAATTAAAATGAGCCACATTCGCGACGCTATGCCCCACGGATCAAAGCACTGTGCCTGCCCCCGGCAGCTTCAGGGGTCCTTCTTGACGGAGCAGCTGCCCCAGGAGCTGCAGTGCCAGTTTGTGCTGAAGCCAAGCCGCCTGGCTATGTGCCAGGAGCTGAATGGTACGTCACCCCGCTCGCCCCGCCATCCTTCACCCAAAATCCGGCCACCTCCCCGCCTCTGCTATAGAAAGCAAATGCTCTGGGATGGAGGGAGGGGGGTGGAAAGCAAAGGGGAGCACGCAGATGTACCTCCCAGCTGCACGGGGGATTTTGTAATGTAGCTCGCCCTGATTTGAGCGTGCTGTTGTATGTGTCATCTTTGTAAGTTACATTTTGACAAGCTGCCTGTCAAATGATTGTTCTAAAACCAGAAAAAGAAAGACGAGATCTCTCCCCTGCAATTTTTTTTTGTTCTACGTCTATTAGCTGAGCTTTTCTCTGCAGCCCTTGCTGTGCTCTGTGGCAAGGCAAAGTGGTTTTATGGTTCAGGAGTCAAGGCATGACTTCAGCACAGAACTCCCATGCAGCATTTGGCAGCATCCTTTATCTCAACAAGGTACGTCGGGCTACACACCAGCCTCACTGGGACCCTCACGTGCCAAAGCAGCCAGGCATGGACTTGAATACCTAGATGAAGTGAGCGAAGTACGACTTCTTTATTTCAGTTCTTTTTGAGTAAAATGAAGAGAGTAATACTTTCTTCTGCCTTTGGCCTCAATGCTGAAAAACTGTGAGCACTTGCTCTCTTTTTTGCACTCTGTTGTCAATAATGCAATGACTGCTGACTGCTCATGAGTAAAACAAATGAGGAGATCTTTACAGGTTTGGGGCATTAGACTAAAAACTTTGCAGGGCAAGGGTGCATCCCATGTGTTTTTATTGTGCTTAACACACTGGCACACTCATCTTCATTAGGTACTCTGCCCTACTTCACCATGACTCTATAATAATAAAATAACATGCACACTGTTACACTGTTATCCTGTGCCACTTCCAATAGGTAAGATCCCCTACAATATATGGATAGAATTCGTTTGTAATGTTTTCAGAAATTAAATGTACTGAGGCTATACTGGTGTCTATTACAAATTATTTGGGAAATCGATGGCATTTTATATAAATTAATTTCCTTTCCACATGCCTTCATCCCCCCACCTTCCCAGTAATTTGTATCATATATTACTTCACGGCATATTTTAAGAATGAGACAATCTAGCAAAAGGGTGTAATTAGGTTTACAGGCCTCGCTTGGCAGCTGATGTTGACTGGCAAGAGAAAATAGAAATGCAAATCAAGCCTGTAAAGTTCTAATGCAGATGTTGTCAGCAGTGCTGTGCAAGCTCCAGGAGAGAGGCAAAGCTGGTGTTGGGGCAGCAGAAGCCAGGGGCAGCCTGCAAGTCATGCACGGGGACTGTGCTAAGTGGGAGGAAGAGGCTTTTAGTCCATTCAGCTCTCTGACTTCCATCAGACAAAACCTTTTAAAGAGATGTATAGGCCTGAGTGCTTGCAAACCAGATTATCTTACTCTTCACACTCTTCACTCTGCTCTTCCTGTCTCCTTCTCACCTATTTCAGTCTTGGAAAATGGCAAAGTGTGCAAGCCAAGGCTGTGATCTGGCTTTGGGCTTATCTTCAGAGCAGCAAGCCAAAATCTGTGTCGTTATTAGGTAACCACTAGGCACACCACCACATACAGGGCCAATTTACAGGGAGCAGAGTCTGTAACCCACATTTCACTGCCACACACGCAGTGCTATCCTCCCTCTCATCACGTCCCTGGACTGATACTGCTCTGCTGGACACACTGTCCCTTCTGGAGGCTGCAAAGGGGAGCTGCCCAGTTGTACCAGCACGTACCGTGCTTAGGCAGCGTTGGAGGTGTTGACAGGCAGATATGACTGACAACTGGCTGTCATGTCAAATAGGTAGTTGTGTGGACACCAACTGTGGTGGTGTTGTCACATTGGCTGTCCTGGCAGGATGGTTAAAAAAAGTACAGAAGAATTTACTGTGTGGAAGAACTGGAGTGTTTCTGCTGCCCGTCCTGCAGCCTTTCTGCATGTGACAGGAACGGTCACCTAGCAGTTAAACATGGCCATTAAGTAATGTTCGTGAGCGCATGTCTAAAAAGTATTGTAAATACTGATTTGTTTAAAGTTTAGCTTAAAAGAACTGGCTGCTCTCAGTGGCCAGTTTGTAATCCAAATTATTATTAACTGTCTGTTAAAAGAGTAACCAAAATTTCAACAAGATAGTCTCACTACAGAAAAGAGGTCTTTGAAAACTGTTTGATGGTTAGGGCTTGATCAGAAGGGACGCTATGTTGTTAAATAGATCTGAGGTTTTGTTTAGAAGTTTCCGATTAGTTTACAAGAAGAGGAAATGCCACTTGCATAGCTGGCACACTACCTGTGAATAGAAATTCCCTGCATGTAATTTATGAGCAGGACAAACGGCTGCTGTGAGCTCTGAGCAAGATCTGCAACCAAAGAAGTATTGCTTTTTTGCTGATTCTGGCCTAGAGTAATCCATCAGAGCAAGGCCCTGATGGTTTTGTGTGTGAGCACTTCTGCAAGGCAATAGTTGGCGTGTCCTGCCTGAAAGGAGGCTGGGCTTCTCCTAGTGTTGTAACTTTGCACAGGTTCAAGTAAAGGAAGTGTACATCCTCCTCACCTTCCTTTCCCAGAAGAGAGCTGCAGTTAATCACAATTACTGCTTGTTCACATTGTTAGCTTGAGCCACAGCTTCTAAGAGTGGAGCTAACAGTGAGAGACTAAGAAATGTTCCTGATTTTAAGACTTTTTTTTTCACTTCTGCTATTCCTTGTTCTCTAAAATAGCATCTCTTCTTAATTTTTACTTCCACTGAGATCAACAGGGTTTGCCAGAAAAAAACACCAATTATGTATTTGCATTTGTGTGAATAGAACACCAGGTGTAGCAAACCATATTCATGTGCTAATATCTAACTCATCTGAAAGGGAAAAAAAAAGATATTTTAAAAGTTTTAGGTTAGTTATGTTCTCCCCAAACATGACACGTGAAGTAAAGCTTTAGACACTGCCAAGGTTATATTTCATGAAGCTTTGGATTGCTTAAAATGTATATCCTCATTATTTTTTATTAAAAGAATTTTTCATCAGGCTTTCACATTCGTATGTTCACATTTTGAGTTAAACTGCAATTTTTCATCCTGTAAGCTTGTACTGAAAAGACTTCCACCCATTCCCAAAGGGAGAATGATTCCCTAGTATGGAATGACGTATTAAAAAACAAGCATAGTAAAATATAGGAGAGAAAAATCTGGTATTATAGCACAATCCTTACTTCTGCAAGCCTTGCTTCTACCCCCTGCTCTCCACAACAGCAGAAAGCAAAATGTTTGACCAGGTGAGAGAACCAGATAAATAGAAAGGTGCATAGGGTAGGCAAGCAACTGAATCAAAGCTGACTGGCTTTGAAAACATCCAGAAGAAAAAAAATATCAAAATAAGTTTTTTCTCAGTTAGCACTTTTATCATAAAGANTAAGAGCGCGGGTAAGGCGTCTCATTCTCTGCACACACGCACAGGTATGTGCATGGTGGATTAGGCTGAGCTGAGTGCCAAGGAGTTTGTTGAGTTCATGACATTTTTTCCTTTGAAACCGTAGCAACCACCACAAAACAAATACTGGAATTAGAATTGAAATGCATTTCTTCTAATAAACACCTTTCTCTTTTCCCAGACTTAAGCCAGAAGTCATTTAAAAGGAAAAGATCTATCATAAATTGGGCTTTTTGGCGTGGCCCAGGCGCTCACTTGGACAATGCACCCCTCTCCTCCACATCTGCTGCTCCTGGGAAGCTCTTTGGCCTCTTGCTGACAACCATCTGTGAGGATGACAACCTGCCCAAACCGCTCTTGGTGAGTCTCATGCTCAAGGCTGGTTCTTACTGTGCTGGAATTTATTTATGTAGGGAATGAGAACATGGGGACACTTTGTAAACTGGACGCCGATACTACCCAAGCAGAGAAACCAGAAGGAAACCTCATTTGTGGTTCTCAGTGAGAACATTGGGTTTTAACATATGCTGTGGTCTGGCCTGGTTAATAACAAAGAGCTTGAGAAATGTATGTAATTGGCCTGCTTCTCTCAGCTATTTCTTCTTTATAGCCCACGCTATAAGGCTGGTTCCCTAATCCTCACTTACGCAGTGTAAATAAATACCATGTTCACACGCGCTTTTTAAACCTCTCCCAAGATCTCCATAAAATCCTCAGCTCCATGTGGCATTTTCTGTCCTATATAGACAGCCCATACATGCATACAAATTCTACCTGCCCCTAAGTAGACAGTTTCAGAGTCTTGAAGGCATCCCAGCGCAGGCAAGCACTCCGGATCCTCATTTTTGATCTGACAGTGCTGCTGCAAAAAAATAGGTGGGAAGGCAGAGGCTACAAGAGCATCTTTTCATCCTGTCCTGAGGAAATCCTAGTGCTGTGGGTGCTCTTAAAACCAGCGCAGGAATATGGAAAAGGTTCTCTTAGAGCCCATTCCTAGGCATAATTAAAGCAGATGTGTGGTGTTTCTGGGCAGGACTGTGGGCTGCCCTGTTGTCACTGCGGCAATTGAAACGTTTGCAGAGTGGGTGTGATCCGTGCGGGACTGGGCCCCTCATGCTAACAGCCGGACTTTCTGCTGAAACAACTTTACAGAACCCCACTGAAATTCGTGGTTACACCAGTTTACAGGAAGAAATGGTTTGTCTCCTGAGTGTGCTACTTTATCACTGTCTGAATAGTAAATCGTACCAGAACTTTCCAGGTCTTTTAGTAGTGTGGGCTTGTTATTTTCTTTTGAGAGAGAATTTTATCATTTATGTTATTTAAATAAGCCCTCCAGAGATGGACTCTGTAAGAACCTGATCCCCCATTCTCCCTGTTTGAGAGATGAGCCAATGCTGCATTTCAGAAATTTCTCCAAAACATAAATATTAGTACATTTTTATCTGAAAAAACCCCACCAAAATTACTAAGCATAGAATCACAACTTGGTAGACTTTGTGCTTTGAATCCTAAACACTGTGTCTTTGCCTCAAAATATAACTTACTTCTGATTTCATGCAACGTCTCTGGAGAATGAAGTACTGCATCTGAGGGACTATGTGGGATTTGCCTGCAGGAGAAGGAGAATATCAGCGATGAATGCTGCAGGCATGTTTGATATCTCTGCTTCAGAGCTTCAGACTTGCTTTCACAGCTGAAGGGTTCACTCTTAGCCATTGCCACACTGAATTGTCTTACACCATTAGCTTCGTTTGTGTAATTTTGTCTGGGTTTACTACTTTAAGAGGGACTTCCCAGTTCTGTCTTGTGGTTATTTTATTCAAAACCTGTTTTCAAAGCATTTGTTCATGTGGTAAGGTCCTGTGCTGTGGGACATTGCCTGTTTTGACAGCAGAGCTCTAAATCCCTGCAAAGAAGAGGGAAATGCTTACATGAGTCTTTCTGACATGAAGGTGCTCCTTCAAAGTGTCTGCGCTCACATGAGTGCTTGACTTCCAACTTCTGCAAGAGCAAGCAAGCAGCGTTAAAGAGGAAAAGTAAAACTAATAGCTTCCATTAGACTTACGTGCATTGCTGTGGGTCAGGAAGAGACCCTATGGCCTAGGAAAGTCACCAAACTCCACTGCTTATCCATTACTGTTACGGTAACTCAGTTTAATGATGACAGACCCTCCTCCCATGTCCCTTTTCTTGCCATCTCTTTTGACAACTTCGTCCTCAGACCCCTGTGTGCATACATACAATCCTCGAGACTGTCCGCATGTGTTTCCCCCTAGAAGCAGATAAACATGACAAATTCCATCCAAGCAACTGGAAAGTATCATGTACATGTTACCTCAAGGGACATCTCTGATTGCAGCGTTTCCTTTTCTGCTTATCTTCCTCTGTTATTTAGTAGATGAAATCATGCCCTCCTGCTATTTTAAAAGCTAGGCAGAAATCTGCCTGTTTTCCATTTTAAACATATCACGTAGTGAGGTGCCTACCTGTTCACTCCTTTGCAGCCTCACTGGCTTCAGAGGAGCCATAAGACAAGCTTTAGCCCCACTCTGGGTGACCTCTCAGGCGGAAGCACCTCACCCTAGGGGTGGTCCTGCTGACAGCCCCAAGCTGCTTGTACAGTACAACACCGCTCTCAAGAAGCAAAGGGCATAAAAATCTGACTCTGATCTACCATAGAAGCGCAAATATTAAGAAACAAAGCACTTTCCAGCTTTGATAAAACCTCTTTTTTTTTTTTTCAGACATCAGACATGGAACAGAAGTATTCATCTCTGGTCAGTGATGATACTGAACACACTGATGAGTAGTGAGGGTCTCATTTCTTCCTGCAAAGTGGTGTCTGGCTGAGACCACTGTCAGATGCAGATCTTTGGATTAGGTAGACCACTCTCCTTTTCTCACACCACAGTGTTAACACATTTAAATAACTTAGCCAGGACTTCTACAGATCCTGGAAGATAATGCAGGAGATTAGTGCTTAGCAGTGGCAGCACGGTATTTCTGAGGGGTTGTTTTCCAAAATCAGTGCCCCACACCACAGCTTTGCTGTGCAGCTTGGCACGGCTTGGAGAGCAAGCCTTGGCTTGTGTTTGAATTTTGAGCTTTTTTAGGACTCAAAGGTTTTCACCTGTGACAAAACTACATTTGAGTGGCACCAGACAATAAAGTCTATTGCTAAGAGAGCCTCTCTGCCTTTTAATTTTGTTTAGGACATGCTTTCGCTCCTTTACCAAGAGGGCCCTTCCACCGAGGGTATTTTCAGACGCTCTGGAAGTGCAAAAACCTGCAAAGAACTCAAGGAGAAGCTTGATTCAGGCGCTGAAGTGGACCTAACCTGTGAATCCATATTTGTAACAGCATCTTTGTTTAAGGTATGTGAAGATTGTTCCTTTCCCAATTTTTGGTTGAGAACAGCACAGGTCCTGAGCACAAACAAGTAGGACTTTTCCCCACGGACAGGCCCGACGAGGAGTTGGTGGGCTGAACTGAGGAGCCTGGGCTGGCACATTAACATTGTGAGGATCTCCAAAGGGGGCTACCGCTGAATTAGGATCGGGAAGAGGGCTAGCCAGCTTGTTTTGCTGCCAGCTTTCCTGAGGTCTCAGCTACAACCTAGTCCAGTTGCTCTCTATCTCTGCTTAAGTTCAATGAAATGCTAGAAAAGCAGGTTTTCAAACCTGTTGCCTTACTCGTCAGTAGCACCTTACACTACATACCCCAGTGAGTTTATAGTGTTCATTTTCCCATACATTACGTTTTCTTCCAGACTTGTACATTAAAAACAGTGTTCCTTGTGCAGATAGCATCCCCAGCCTTTGTTAAAATCTCAACTACAAGGAGGATCAATGTCTTTCTTTTCACATTTGAGTACAGCACATCTGTTTATGTGTAGTTTTTGCTTAAAAGAAGTAGTAATCTCCACTCTCAAGCAAGAAGTGCATTGGTGGAATATTGCTGTTGCAGAAAGCCATTCCTCTTGCTACCACATGAGAGGCTTTCATGGGTGAGACACAGCTACTTTTCCCACTGGTGGATTTAAGGTAGCTTTTAGGGCAGAACAGCTGCACCATGCAAAGTGCTCGTGTAAAATGCTCATCCCGTGGCAACAGTTTGACTGAGGGGAGCATTTAGAACAGCGAAGACTTACCATGTAAGAGGAAATGTCGTATTCATGTGCATCGCAGCTTCCCTTACCCTGGCTTGTTTGGGAAGCTAGGATTTGGGCTTCTTCCCAAGTTGCAACAGTTCTCTTGCCAGTGGTTGAGATATTAGGAAACAGGAGCAGCAAGACTATCCATGACTAGCATAAGTACTCCATTACCAAAAGGGATTCACTATGGTTGGAAAAGACCTTTAAGATCATCAAGTGCAACCGTTATCTAACTCTACCAGGGCCACTGCGACATCATATCCTTGAGCACCATATCTAGGTGTTTTTTAAATACATTCAGGGATGATGATTCATCCACTTCCCAGGGCAGCCTAATTGATTAGGGGAAGAAAAGTAAGGGTGGCTGAGAGTGCTTATGGTCTGGAGATACTGGAGCTTGTCAGCTAAGGAGAAGAAAGGGAACTATGGATGAACTGATACATAAAGACATCAAGATAACTGGTCCCACTGCAGATTTTTAAGTTCAGCAATAGCAGGTGAAGCATGCAAATACCTCTATTTTGACAGGAAAGAGAGAGGAAAGGACAAGAAGTTTTCACTTTAAGCATAATCCAAAGTACTTGTTTATCTCAGTTGATTTTTTCTGGTTTTGGTTGCTGTGTGGAACAAGATGCTTGCCAACTAGTCCTGTCCACTGATACATCCTTTTGTATCTGTATATCTTATTCCTACTCCCTCCTGCACTCCAGAACAGCTGTTCACATATTCTGTTCTTCATTTCTCTTGATAAGGATTTTCTTCGCAACATCCCAGGCAGCATTTTGTCGTCCCAGCTCTGTGATAAGTGGGTCTCTGTGATGGATCAAGGCAATAATGAAGAGAAGATAAAAAGCATCCAGAGGTAGAGTTACTTGTACTTCCCATATTCTCTTCCTATAAATTTATGTCCCAGAATACATAATCCCAAATATTCAACTTAAAACTTACAGTTACTTTTTTTTTTAATAGATGCTAAAAATATCTTTGTATATGACAGAAGCATTCAAACTTACTTAAGTATGGGACATACTTAAGTATACCTGTATGGGACAATTTTCACACTCTTTTGTCCTGCTTTTCTGCCTTTTGTGGATACCAGTAAATAAATTAAATATCCTTTCATGAAAAAAAAAAATAAATAAATACACTATCCAAGACACAGATTTCTGCTTGATACCAAATCCAAAATTGCCTGCAGGGAACCCGGAGGTCCTGGTTGAGAGGGTAGCTAAAATCGGTTCCTCATATATTCCCCTTAATTCATCTCAAATTTTAGTGACTATTTTGAAGCTAGGATGGAATTGTGAATGAGATACTGGAGCATGGCTACAAGGGAAGCCTTCACCCTTGCAGGAGATATAAAACAGAAAGTGGGCAAAGGTTATGTCCCGGGAAACACAGCTTTCATCCCTAGCTGACCACATTCACACTTACATACCTATGTACTAATGGCAACTAGATGAACTGAACTGTTTGATTAAGTGAACAGTGAATTCTCAGGCAACTTAGGTGAAATGCAGTTCCATGTCATACATTGTACTTGGTTCATTAGTTTGACAGAGTGCAATTTTAATTGTGTGTTAAGGTGTTTTCTGTCTTTCCAGAAAACTGTTCAGAGATGTGTCACAGTGAGGGAAAGCAACTGAGCAAGAGCACCTCCTTGACACACTCCCTGATTCAATTAATGGACTGTGTTACCCTCTTTCTGTATTTTCATTATCTTGACTTGTGTCTGTCAATGAAAAATGGTTTTATTTTGCCCAGTCACTAATTTGAAGAATTCAATTTGTTTATGTTTTCAGGTTAATAGAGCAGCTCCCCAGAGCTAATGTTGTTCTCTTGCGTTACCTCTTTGGAGTACTACATGGTATAGAAATGCGATCTGAAGAGAACCAGATGAATGCATTTAATCTGGCTATCTGCATTGCACCTAGCCTGCTCTGGCCTCCGGTTTCCTCCACTCCTGATATAGAAAGTGAATTTGCTAAAAAGGTAAGAGACACTGCAATGTAGTAAAAAAACCCAACCCACCACAGCCTTTTCAACCAGGCTGTTAAAAATGTGAAAGCAGTCATCGATCCATTCTCATAATTTGCCTTGAAAGAAGGTGAGGGAGATCATAAGGCAATACGCAAAGTATTAGCAAAGTGCTTCTCTCATCAAAAAGATCTCTAGTTGTGGTGACCTTGAAACAGGACAGAGTACAAATGGAAAAGATGTATACAAGGATGTGCACTGGGACATTTTAGCTGGGCCCAGCTGTTTTTCTGAGGCCTGGGAGATAGAGAGATGAGTTCCTGGCGGTCAAGGGGCACATCATGGAGGGGCAGTTTTCTTCTGTTCCTCATCTGTATGGCAAGCTTGCCCTGAGTGGAATAATGGAAGATTTAACAAGATGTCTCTCTCCCGTTGCTTTGTTGCAGGTTTCTAGTCTGGTACAGTTTCTCACTGAGAATTGCTGCAGGATTTTTGGAGAGGAAATTACCTCCCTCTTTGGAGAAATGCTGATGACATGCAAGAGAGAGAACAGCTCAGGTAATACAGATGTTGTTTTGATCCTGTTAGACAGCTAAACTCAGCCAGGCAAAAGATCAGTATATTCCATGGAAGAATGCCATTCCATTTTCATGTGGTGTTCCCAGATACTGCTGTTCTCTTTCCTTTGTCTGAAATATTGATAATAATCACTGATTCAACTTACCACAGACCTGGACCCTATCATAAAATGATCTCCCAAAGGCTCCCTTGCTTCTATTTCAGTCATGCAACCCACTATGTTGGAAAAGGAGGGAGGGGAAACAAAGAAAAAGAAAGAAAAA
>WEIS01034865.1:0-13561 GCA_013389965.1 Todus mexicanus
TGGAGTTTCTCATTCTAGTGATAACAAAGGCTACTGACTGGAGGTCACGTCTCTCATGTTGGTAGGACCATTGAAAAAAGATGATTTCTTCTCCATGTTCAGAAGAGCAAAATCCTGGCACTCCACAGATGAAGTGGAGATTTTACCCACGACATTAGTGGAAGACGGAAGTCCGTCTAGAGCCTTTGGTCTTTATGAGAACCCTCTGAGGAGCTATTGTGGGAGGCAGGGGACTTCAGAAGGGCACTGGATTCCAGACACAAGCACTGGGACTCTGCAGGATCCATCATACACATTCGGTAACAGCCAGGTGATGGTGTTTGTGTCCTGTGCTGATGGCTGTTCAAAGCTTCTCAACAGCATGGACAGCATTAAATTGTATCATCTCATGGGTGAGGATGAATCCCGCCCCCCGCCACCTCCTTCCCATGCAGCTTTCTAGGAAGACCTGTGCCTGTTCTGTCAGCCCAGAGCCGTGCTGGGAGGTCAGGAACAGTCTGTCTGTCTCTCTCCTAGTGCCCTTCACTGTGCTGTGCCTATACACGTACGTGCCCAGCTCCACCCCGGTGAGCGCAGCCTCGCCCTTTGTGCGGCGTTCTCTAGATTCCCCAGCCAGCGGCCGTGCTGCACCCAGGAGCTGCGCTGGAGGTTATGATAAGTGCTGACCTGAATTTGCCTGGGCTGTGCACGTCAGTTTTGATGGAGTTCACGGCATATTCTGGTCTATATGTTCCACACCATACCTACACACGTAGCAGAGAAAAACATTGGTTAGCCACAAGATTGTCCAGGGAGAGACTTACTGTCATTTTGCTATGAAATACTTAACGTTGTGAGAATAAATTTCATGTAAGAATATAGACTTTTTTTTAAAAAAAAATATAATGTTGTCCTCAGACAAAGGCACTCGGGCACAAGAAACTGTGTACCAGGCTTACTTGTGGCTGAGCTCATTTATTTAGGGAAGATAAAAATTACCTAACGACTTTATTCTCACTACTTTGTAGTGAGCACTGCTCAGCGTAGCAACTCTGCCAGCTCTTGGTAACTCGGCGGAAGTCACCCCTCTCTGCCTGGCTTACTGTTAAACTCTAACTGCAAGTGATTCCCAGAGCCTTCAGCCAAGGAGAATAAATACCTGTGCAAAGTTGAGGAAAAACAACTGTTTATGGTCCATTTCAAGACCAGGAAGAAGCTTTTCTTTTCCGTGCTTGTTCACAAAGTTTTCATAGGCCTGTAGAATGAATGGCATAGAAACGTTACAACTTCCAGCCCAGACAGTCACAATGAAGTGATGATGAGGAGGAACGCCAATTCTTTGACATAATTAATCGTGGCCAACCTTGGCCATCCCCCTTGCCACAGGGCACCTTGAGAGGGACAATTCTTAGTACGTGATACCAGTGGCTTGAGGGAGTCAAGGGAGTGTCTCGGGAATGGGCGTTACAGCGCTGCTTTACACCAGGTTTAGTGAAGCTGCCCGACTTGTGTGGAAATAAATGGTAAGAGAAGCATGCTTGAGGAAGGCAATTTATCATAGCAAACAGAAGTCAAGGCTAATGGACTAGTTTCAGGACAATGGGTACACCCAGATAACAAGTCTTTTGCCTAGCTATGCATCTTTTTGCAGGGGAAGAAATGAGGACAGTTGTGTTCTGAAATACAGCAGCTACAGAGTTCCTACTGTTCTTCGGCAAGCTTTCTAACAACGTATTGAGTTCTGTTGGGCTGCGCGCACGACAGCATAAGCCAAGGTGGTTCTGTGTTATAACAGCAGAGTGTGTTCAGTAGTGGAAATGACGGGAGATTCTGTGCAGTCAGCGGAGGGGTAGGTGTGGTGCAAGCTCTGTGCTGAACCAGCCTCCAAACTGTCCATCAGAGCAGAGCGGTCTGTGCAGAGACCCACCAGCAGCAGCTCTGAAAATGTATTTCACATTCTGTTGCTAACTATTGGGTTAGCATCTAAACCACCACATTTATGGTAAGAGAGGTTTTCCCTGTGCACAGTTCCAGGATCCACTTCTACCAGCACAAAACTGATTCTGCAGGGTGAAGATGTTAATTTCATCAATTATCTAATGGTGCTTTATGAAAAGGAGATTGTTTCATTGTGGTTTTGTTGGGGTTTGTTTGGGTTTTTTACGCAAATTGCAGACTTCAAAACCTTCTCATAGCAAGACCAGCTGCTTTCATGTTTCTCATGAAGACCGCGTGCCAAACAAAGTGTTGTTAACGTATCGTTACTGATAGAAAGATGCTGGCAAATCGGAGAAATGTTCTGACTGAAATCAGCGCCAAGCTACCGCAGGAGTGAAGCCAGTGGGCTGTGCGAGGGTGAGTTGAGGAATGAGTACTTAACAGCTCCGCTGAAAGGGCTCCGAAAGCTTCAGCGGATGAACAAGAGCCAACAGTGCCCCAGGACTGCAAAAAAGGCGAGCGTCATGCTGGGGTGTATAAACAGGAGCGTCTTATATAAGATACATGAAGTAATCCTTCTACTCTACTTGGCACTGGCCGGGTCTCAGCTGGAGCGCTCTGTCCAGTTTTGGGCACTGCACGTCAAGAAAGATGTGGACCAACTGGAGAGAGTCCAGAAGAAAGCAGCAAGAATGAGCAGAGGTCTAGCAAACATGACCTATGAGGAAAGATTGAAAGAATTGGGTTTGTTTAGTCTAAAGAAGAGAAGTCTGGGCCTTGGAGAATGGAACCGTCTTCAAATACATAAAAGGTCGCAGGAGAGAAAGGAGCAGATCGCTCCGTTTCCACTGTTGGAAGCGAAGACCTGACGGTACTTGAACTGCAGCAAGGAGGCAGCGGGACTTCCCTTACGGTATGTTTGAATGATACAGAAACGGTTGATTCTACCTGCTAGGAGGCAGGAGGGTGGACTAGATGACTTCTCAAGATTCCCTTTGGATCTTTTTTTACTATGTATATGATGTCATAGTAATTATAAATACCTAATTCTTGTTTAGTAATACTTCTGACCTAATTTTTCTGTGGCTACTCCTGTTCCTTTCAGACAGAGCATCCTTTTTCATGGGGTTGTACTGTTGGGGTTTTATAAATGCACAGACGTTCCAGTAGCTGAAGACCAGACTAATCTAACGTCCACACTGACGCCTCTTTCAGGCTTCCAAACCTTTAAACTCTCGTTGCTAATTGTATTTGACCCCAGAAGTGTATTTCTAGTGAGGTGAGTGCTGCTGGTGGCTCTTCTGCAGAAGCTGTGATGGTAACTTTGAGAAGGGTGAGTTTGCCCAGGGGGCACTTTGCTGAGGAATGACAGGACTCCAGGTGTCAGGCGATGAATGTTGTGTGGTAGAAAGAGGTGTTTGGGGAAGGAGGGAGATCACGTTGTTAAGGCCTGCAACCAGCAGATCTGCAGGTAACAAGAAAAGCTCCCAGAGAAGCTGACTTGCTTCTCACCTCCAAACCTGCGTGCACAAAGAGAAGACCTCTGCTGCTTCTACTTTATCTTAACCTTGGCCAGTCCAAGGAGTTACGTGTCTCCCTCAGGAACAGAATGAAGGGAAAGCCCCAAAGCAGACAAGCTCCCATGCAAGGCTTAGTGCAAGGAGCCCAGATGTCACTGACATCTTCGGATATCCACGCAGGGGACTCACGTCACTTGGACAAGATGGTCTTTTGCAGAGTTTTTGAGCAGTGAATAGTGTTCCACCCAGGCAGGGACTGTTACAGGCGAGCTTAGAAGAGAGTCATTCTGTCCCTCCTTCCTGGCATAAAAAAGCTGGTGGGGACAGAAGCAGAGCTGCTGGGTATCATCGGTTTGGTTAGGTGAGCATCCAGGTGTGAGTCATTAAATGTTTCATAGAATCAGAGAATCTTTGAGGTTGGAAAAGACCCTTGGGATCATCGAGTCCAACCGTCAACCCTACTCTGCAAAGTTTCCATTCTACAGATTTCCTATTCACAACATGAAAAAAATAGTAATAAACCAGAAAGAAGTGAGCTGAGACGGGGAGCACTAGGAGCTGGTAAGATGTAGCAGGAAATAAGTAACCGGAGGAAAGAAATGCAAGAGCTGATCAGTAGTTTTAAACCTGGATGGCACAGGAGGTGTGGGCCTGACCCTAACACAAAAATAATGCTGCTGCTTCAAAGGCTCTGAAATTAACTTTCTCAATCTATGATGGTTTCAGCTGAAATAGGAAAATGGGTACTTCTTACCTTATACGCTTGTCTAACGCCCCCGTTATCGGCAATGTTTTCTCCCAGTGTATTGATTCCACTGAGCTAAAAAATAGGAAGGAAAAGGAGTCTTATGAAAAGAGGAGCTTATCCAGAACCTCTAATGTTAAACGGGGTGCAATTTTCACTTTTTAAAGGTGAGAATTAGCAGAAAGTGATGTTAAGGGCTCTGAAAGATCTTTGCCTCCCTTGTCTCTAAACCCATGCAGATCCTCATGTTTTGCCTACTTCTGTTCCATCCCTCCCAGACAGCCTTCCAGGCTCTCTCAGCTCTTCTACCCCCATCTTCTGATGCTCACTCATTGCTCATTCATTCCTCCGATTTTCTCCTTGTCTTTAACCCTCAGCTTCTTGGTGCGGTTCCAGCTAGAGGGATTGGGCAGAACCTGTCCCTATAATCTACAAAACGTGTTTAAAATCCAAACTCTAATAGCCAAAGTTATCAGTTAACAGACATCAGCGAATCCCTTGCCTATATGTTAGATAGCTCTTTGGTAGCAAGATCCATAGAAGATACCTGTGCAGGATGTCTGCATGTTTAGGACTTAGGATTTTTGTGCTTTTTCATTAAAAATAGCATTGGTAGTTATAAATATGACATACATGCTGGCCACCTGCCAGGTCCCATGAGAAGTTCCCGTACTGGTACACCATGCACTGGGATAGATCCTTAAAATTCCGTGCTGATTCCTCAGTCCACCAGTCTACAAGGTCTCCATTCTCATTAAAATTTCTGCCTGTAATAATACGTTACCAGAATCATGTAAACAGGAAAAGAGGTTTCTGATGCAGTACGAAGGGTAGCAAGTGAGCATAGTCACTCATGCAAAAAAATCGCTGTAATGAGGCAAACAAATGATGCACTGCTTTTACTTTCTTTTTTTCTTTTTCTTTTTTTTTTTTCCCCCTTAGTGGGCTGTGTTTTAGTGGATGAGAAAAACAAATGAATTCAAACTGGGTCTGAAGATGGGAGTTAAGGTTGTCTTAGGAAGCCTGGCATGGTGCTGACCTGTGACTGATCATAGCGCAGGTTGATGTGGCTGAGCACCAGGGCTGACAGGCAGACCCTCGAGCTCAGCCCAGGACACCCCCTGTCACAACTATCTGTAGTTTATGATGGGTTTTGATATAGCCTTTGGGAAAGGCAAATGACCAGCAACTATCTTATAAGCACTTGTGTGCCATGGGCCCACACCCTGGGCTGCTGCTCCAGCCTCGCAGCTACAGGAGAGTCTGTGGGATTCTTTGGATTGTGCTTTTGGGAGTCGTCATAGGGAGCACCACTGTAAAGCCTCAGAAATCCAGATTTGGTCTTATATATGGAAACTTCACCTTCAGTTTCTCTGTTCTCTGGCATGATTAAGCACTAAAGCGTGTAAAACATTCTGTGCGTTGTAAGGTTTGCAAGTAGAAACGTGGTGCCTTACCATTGTCATCAAACCCGTGGGTGATCTCATGACCGATGACCATGCCGATGCCACCGTAATTCAGAGATTTGGGCTGGGACGCACTGAAGAAAGGGGGCTGCAGAATCCCAGCGGGGAAGACTGCAAAAAAACCCCCCACCCCACAACACAGTGAAGGCGCTGCCTCGCTGTCCTGCGTGCACAGTGCCAACAGACCCTTTCTATGCCTGTTCCCTCTGATTTACCAGCAACAGTAGGAGAACTGAGCCAGAGTAATGGCAGTAGGACAGTAGGAGCAGATCAACAGGATCACTGCCCTCATCAGATGCTCGCAAAGTCACGACCAGCTTTTACCTTGTCTTTGTTACTATTTTACTTTGCAAAAAAGCAGTTTGCTCTTCTAATTTATAGTACTCGGCATTCTCAGACTCCAGTATCATTACTAGCTATGCCTCAAAACATCTTGAAAAGTAGGAGGGTGTTCCCCTAGAAGAATAAATTATTTCACTGTTGTCCCCATCACAAATCAATCTCGGTTTCAGTGGAAGAATGAATTCCTCTCTCTATCAGTAACTCCCACTAGAATCAATAAAAATAGGCCAAGCTGGCAAGGAAAGAACAGGAACAAAGTGGTTCTTTTCACCCACTTGTGTGCTTATTTTTCTGGGCTTTTAAGAAACAAATTAGTGGAAAAGAGATCATGTGGCAGTTGTGATCTTTTTATAAACGGAGAGTTAAACCCAACTCTGTAAACCCTTCTGCTCCACGTTCCACCTCCTGCAGCCCTCTTCCCTCTCCTGCAGCCTGTTGCAGCAAGATAAAGGATTAATTCCCCCTGGGAGCGAGATGTAGCTCTGCGAAACTTGAACAAAAAAGGGGAGTTGGATGACAGCTTTCCTTTCACACAACTAAAACTGAAGAAAACTGACACTTCTTGCATTTCAGCATAGACCCACCGCACTTCTAGCGGTTGCTTTCAAGGGGAGCAAGAACCATGGGGAAAATTGAAAAATAATAACAGGGTTAGAAACCCCTTCCTCCGGCTGTTCTGTGCAAGGCGCTGCCCCTGCCGCAGGAACTCTCCTGCCATGCTCAGCTCTCTGAGGCATCAGTGCTGCTGGTGGGGCAGCGATGATCAGACCAGATTAAAATGTAAGAATAGAGCTCTAAATTTCCTACACCTTGTGCAGAGAACTCCTCTTTACAGGGACTTTTTTAAAAAATCCTAGTACGGAGCTAATTCGGCCGTCGCTCCAAAGATCAGACTGCTTTAATTATCCTGGGGCATGCCATAGCTGAAGGGTGAGGTCAGAATTTATGCTCCTTTTCACTGCCAGTCACCAGTTTCAGTCTTCCAAATCATGATTCCTTTTCTACGAATCACTGAACAAAGCTATTTTAAACACAGCCGCCTGAGCAGAGTTTTGTGCTAAATGTTCAGTAATGAGCGAAGCGCTCGCTTGGCTTCACCCCTGTGCCACCGACGGCGCTCTCTTGCCTTCTGTAACCAGCCCGTGCTGCTCANAAGACCGCACACAGGATTTTCAAGTACTTACTCCTCTTTGTCCACTTTTTCTCTAAGCTTTTTCAACCTTTTCTTCTGGGTAAACATTAAATTTTGAATAATGTTTTCAAAGTACTCTTCTTCTTTGTAGCTCAACTAAAAAGAGAGAGGGAAAAGTACTTAGTGGTGGCGTTACTGATTTGCGATAAGAGGTGCGTGGATCTGGAAAATCTCGTCTTAAGCACGATGAGCTAAGTAACGCATTTTTAGGAGCATTTTTTGATCTACAATTAGAACTTGATTTGCAGAGCTCAGCTACATCCAGAGTTGATATTGTAGATGATATATGTTGGCTGCTGTGTAATTTTTTTCCAGAGATATTGATTCCCTCTTTATTTATTTATTTATTTATTTTTGAGTGGAGTTCAGCATTTGCTGGTTTTGACCCTAACCTCTGGCAACTGCCTGCTTGAAACCAGTAGCTGCCAGCTTGGTAAACTGCTATTCCACCTTAGAAAGAGCACAGGAATAAGGCTCAAATGGTGCTTTAAATGGTTTATTTTGGTTATATGTGTATTTTTCAAAATTTAAAACTTTGACTTCTGAACTGTGCTCTGTTGGAACGTACATATATAATGAATGCCACTGGCTCTGTTATATTCTAGTGTAATTCCTCTAGAATTGGTGCACTCCCTTGAAATCCCATCAAATACGCCAGTCTGTACTGGTCAGCTGTACTACACTGGTTTGTAACACACCGATAGCTACGGCTGCGCGGCTGGACGCAGGACAGAGTTAACTCCACACGAACGCTGATGTTCCGCCTGGCTACAGAGGCAAACTCACCACTTTTTCTCTCGAGACCCTTTCCTAATGACACACTTATTGCAGCTCCTCACCTCCTGGTACTCGTTGTTCAGCTTGTTGTTGTCAGTGACGATCTCGTCAGGGTAACCAATCCTCTCTCTGATCGCTGTGGCCTAGGGACAAGATCGTTTGATATCCATAGCAAATCAGCAGATTTTGAAATCGGTTGTAAATTATGCAATAAATGCAAGATAGAAGCAGCTGCAGAAACCCCAGGTTGTTAATAGGTTTCAGTAACATTTTTTTATTCATTGAAAGCGCTGTAAAGCTTATGGGTAATAACAACCACTCTAGAAAGTCTATTCTGATCCTTCCTTTGTGAGTAAACTTACAGAAACGTGCACAAGACAGCCAAATTGCAAGCAGGCTTTGGGGTTGCAAGGCTGCTTTAAACAAATAGTAGAAATCCTGAAATATCTGGCATTTTAAAATACAAGTAAAATTAATAACTGGACTTTTTTAATGTCAGTACATTATAGGAAAGCGTGTTCAAGCTTCCAGGAATGTGTACCGTTCGGTATCTGTATTTCCTAACTAGCTCCCCCATCTACAGTGGAGTGAAACAATTTTTTTAATATTCCCAAATTTTGACAGTTCGAAGTCCTGAACAAAGTTTTTTTTTCCCCCCAAACCTTATTCAGTTTCTTCTGATAGCCAAATATCGATTTGAAAAACAACGGAAGCACAGGTTTTTGTAGATGCACACAACATGACCAATATTTAAGGTTTAACTTACTTTTTGTTCTGCTTTCTTTTTGGTTTCTGCATCCATCCAGCTAAGCTCATCTAAGGTTTTGATGAAAACATCGCGGATATCTGCGATCATTTCCTCAACCTTGGGCAAAACACCACAGTGTTACAAACCCACGTAAAATGGTTCAGTCGTTCTTCTCTGGTCACTGTCTATTATGGCACTAGCTGGCTCGCGGGCCACGCTTAAGGCTGGAGCTCAGGTGAAGCACCAGGTTTAGCCTGTCCTGTGGGAGGGAGAGGACGGGCAGGAGCTCACGAGGCAGCACTGTTTGGTCATTGAGATTACAGAAAATCTGTCAGATGTCCATCTCTTGGATGTTATGTGTCTGATCGAACTGTTGGGTGTACGTCAACCACAAAAAATGGTGTGTCCTAAGCCTGGATTATGGTAGGAGCGATAGGAGACGACTCTCCTAGTGTGCGTGTCCCTGTGGCTTCTCAGCAGGAACTGATCGAGGGGTAAATCTGAAGGTCAGGTTTTTGGGAAGTGACCTGCTTTATAGAAAAGGTTAATAAAAAGTGCAATCAAAGCTGCGTAAAGAACCGTGACAATTAAGTGACGTGTAGATGGCACAGGGGTTAAGGTTGCTAAGAGCTTTACCACGTGTTTGCTGTCTCCAGCGAATGCTTCCTCCACATACAACCGCCCCACCGCGTTCTCCATGTTGCCGTTGACGTAGTTTGCGCACCGACGCCAAACAGCAGTTTCGGATGTTGTGCCGTAGAGTGCCTGCAAAACACAAGCGTTAGGTAGAAATGTGATGTTTGGGCCCGAAGAAGGTGGCGGCCAACAGGCAGATGTGTTTCACGGAGCCTAGTTAGCCTGAAATACGTGCATTTAATTCCCATGTGTGTGTAAGGCAGCGAGGTGGACTCACGCTGTAATGGGAACGTTACGGGCTGAGGAGGTACGAGGATCATTAGTGATATTCTTTATCCTTCCAAAGCATGAAAGGTAGAGAGAGGAAAAATACTCTAAAAGCTACAGACAGGAGAGGTTAAAGAGGAAAACCCTGACACAGGGGTGTCGCTGCCTCAGGGGTCTGGACTGCTGCTCCAGCTCTGGTGGGGCCAGTGCGATGAGGCAGCAAATCTTTGATCAAATGATTGAAAACCAAGATGAGGCCCATACAGTCTGACTCTGAATATATTCCCTTGGATGCTGAGGAGTTTCTAAGAAATTAATTGGAACAGTGAAGTAACCATCTGCAAATAAGGGACAGTTCCATTACCAAAACGGGGATTCATTTGAATTCAGAAATACATGGAGAGCAAATCCACTCCAGCTGCCAGGCATGTATCCTATGAACTATGTGTACGCTCCAGCAGAAGCTTCAGCAAACACATCTAGCTTTTGTGTGCAAAATGGGAAATACATTACATTTTTATAGACTACAAATGCATAATAAGATTATCTTTTATGGTTTGTGAAAGTCATCTGGATGACTTTAAGAGATTAATTACCGCACCTTACGAAAAGCGTTCCTTGTGTCCTTGTAGTTGCGGCTCAGGCTGTTGACAAGATCCATCACGAACCGCCAGATCATGTAATTTTGAAGGTCTCTGTTTAACAGAAGAACAGTAGCACACTTGTAGCGGTTTTAGGCCTTTTAAGTTTATCGTGAATCAAGTGCAAATGGCAGAAATACCTGCCCATACCTACCTGGGAGTGTATTTATTAAGAATAGACTTCAGGTTGATGAGGTAATCGGGATCGTAAACGATGACGTGTTCGGTGTTCTCAACATTAATTTGTACAGTTGACATTATATCATTTATGAATTTGGACCAGTTGAATACCTGGAAAATCAACCTGCATTATTATATGGTTAAACCATAAAGCAACAGTATTTGGCTGTTGTTTTCCAGCTGAATTATGTTTGCGTAACACAAATGTTCCACCTCCAGTTTTCCCGATAGCTGCACTACTTGTACATGGAGACACGTCTGAGATCATTTCTATCCTCTGGGCTCTAAAATCCTATTGAATAGGGGCAGTGTTTAGCAGGAAGGGTCGTGACATCACTTTAATTTCAGACTAGCACAATTAAACATGTTACGACCCCTTTCTTTGAACCTGCGTAAGCAGAAACGATACATTAAGTAGAATTTTCAGTTGCCTTTTCACTATTGGCTCCCAACTTAAACCACAGCATGACTAAAGCCTGGTTTTCCATGCAGCGTCTCTGTACCTGTGGGGCAGGAAGATTTGTGGTACACATGAGGATCAAGTTTTAAGGTCTTCCATCAGCACAGTGATGTAGCTGAGGCAAGCAGATCAGCTTTCAGGAATAGAACCACTTCAGGTTGGAGAGGAGCAGCAAACTTCAGTCTAATCTTAGGAATAATTGCTGTTCTATCCTTAGACCGTTACAACAACGCTACCGACTCCCATCATGTGTCTTTTGAGCATTTTTGGATAAATTTAGAGCAGATGATTATTGCTGATCTGCAGCACTCCCCAGAAACTAAAAATAAGGAGGGCAATACCATTCTGTGACAAGAGAAGTTAGCTCCTGACACGATGACTCTAATGGGACCTGTTCAACCAACACCTGCGGGAGAAGGTAAATTATGAAACAAATTAAGCTAGGCAGGAGTCAACTGTCATATAATTTAAAGTTGAAGAATTTGAAGTCAATAATAGCAGTGATTATGAAACTGTGGTAGGAACAATAGCATTTTGTAGCACCTTAGTGGCCCCCAAAGTCTCCATAAGGCTGTCCTGCTGGCCAGCCCGCAGCGCTCGCCGCGTCACACGGCACTTACCCCGCTCACTGTCGGGCAAGGCTCAGAGGCAGAGGTATCTATGATAAAAAAAATCTCTGTATCTAGCAAGACACGCTGTTACTGGGGAGGCACACCTACGTTATCAAATCTCTGGCTAGTCTTTAGCCAGACTTCATGGCTCCGTGAACTAAAGGTTATGCTGCGCAAATGGCACAGGGGTCAGTGGGAGATAAAAAACAGAGCTGGAACATCCCGGCGCAGCTACAGCAGGAGGAATGGGGAGAAATCTCCTGATTCATAGTCATGACTTCCTGGGCTCCTTCCTGGTCGCTTTGGGAGCCCGTTGGACTGAGGCAAGGTTGGAAAAACAAACCAGGACTTTAGTTCTGAATCTGCAGCTCTGGATAAAGAGAGGGCTCGGACTGTCACACTACAAGGGATTTGAAGCCATCGGTGGCTGCAGCCTTAACTTTTGTCCTGGGCCTCTGGAGCTGCTGGGGTAGTTCTAGGAATGTCAGCTATGTCTCGGCTCAAGATAGAAACATCTTTATAGGAAAAAACTGCCAGGCTTCATTGTTTTGTCATGAAGTAGAGGTTACCAGATTATTGATCCCTCACCTTATGATTGATTTCCAATGAGAAGTTGCTCTGGAGTTGTGCCAAGGTCATTTTATTGTACAGCAGAAGTGGATCATTTCTGTCTTCAGATTTTGTTGTTGCCTATCAAAGTTAATCATGAGAAAGTTACTGAGTCCCTTGAGTCAGTTCACAGGAATTTTGCAAAGTGGAAGCAAAAAGAAAGGAAAGGAGTATTTCTGGCTTAACACATGGCTATCAATTTGCATTAACTGTGAAGTACTTTACATGTAAACACAGACAGCATTTTATAGATAAAAAGCATCTAAAAGGATAGATTAAATGAACTAGATTTCTGACAGTAAAATGGAGCTTTGCTTTTCGGATTTGTTTTGTGTTAGAGCATCAGCAGCTCGGGCAGTGCAGGAGCACTGGTTGGAACCAGACCCATACCACTGAAAGCACCGAGCAGACACGTTCTCCCTGGAGCAGAAAGGGAGCCAGAACTCGTAACTCAAATAAGCTTTGTCTGAGTCTAGGCAACCTGGTTTTGCACCAGCCTGTTAAAAATGTGCATTCATTAACACCTTAACGGCCGTTTCTTACAGACAGTAAAAGTGCCTGAGCGCCAGGGACCCGTGTCTGTGGCGGTGCTTTATGAGGCAAGTTAATCACGGGAGTCTCCAGACAGCAAATGTCAGCAGGGACGTCTCTGGAGTTAGGGTGCAGACTGAGGAGACAAACTCAGCACCTAATGGTAACCGCTCCCTTGGTCTCTGAATGCTCTCTTGGGTCTCTCTCTGTTTTTTTCCTCAAACACGTGTGTCCCTTGCTAGGCTGCTTCGGCAGGTTTCTCAAGGGCCTTTCTGGATGCTCCTTCATGCAGAAGTACCTTGTGACGGCATCAGCGCTCGCTCCCCCCGTTCCCTGTTAACTTCCACTTCTTTTGATGGCAGAGAGAGCAAACACAGGTACACAAACAACTGTGGGAGAAGTGTGATCTTGTGATCCATAAGAGTCACTCATGGGCCACCACTGCTGCCCTGAGTACTCCAAAATGGCTCGATCAGGAGCAAGAATAGTGGATTTTACCCTTTTAAACTGTCACGCCAAGTCTGATTTTATCTCTCTGTATCCTTTTCAAAAGAAGATTTCTCTTCTGCTTCTTCTTTCTTAATCTATTGCACACTCAGTACTTTTTCCTGTTTTCTTTAGCAAAATCCCAAGAGCGCAATGCCAGCTCTCTTCTAGTAACATTCAAGCTGGTGCTGAGTTTTCGAGGAGGGTGGTTAAACACTGAGGCAACAGCAGCTTACCCACCACCAACGGTACTCTACCAGCAGCAGCTGCTGTTGGAGTTGTGGTTTCCTTTTGTACTTCTCTTTAAATCTTTCTTCAATGAATGCCTTTTCTTGTAATGAATTTCCATCTCTGATCTAAGCCCAGAGGTGTTTGTCAGGACAATGTGAAGAGAATCAAAATCAGATGGTTTCAGTTTATACAAATGGGGGGG
>WEIS01034902.1:291-12994 GCA_013389965.1 Todus mexicanus
TTCATTTTTGCTTGGTTCTTCTTTAAAATCACTATTTTAACAGCTTTATCCATTCATTAATTCGTAAGAGTAATGCTCTGCTGGCAGAATGGTTAAATAGTTACTAACAATAAGGTCTGCTGGTGAATCCTTTAAAAATATGGCCACACACCCAGCAAGTAACTCATTTTCAGCAAACAGTGCATGCATAAACCTTTTTTCAAATCACAATCTCTAGAAATCCTTTCTGTGTACTTTAATTCCTCAAAAGAAGGGTCAGATAACTTAGAAAGGGAGGAAGCTTTCCATCCGAAGTGCATGAAGCATTGCAGTCTTTAGTTTATTGACTAAATCGATCCGACTTTCAAAAGACTCCTCAACTTGGCATCAGTGTTCTGTTGATCTCACATGCAAGGAATCCATCCTTCCTCCCTGTGTGTAAGTGCTTAATAAGCTGTTAACCTAAGAGGACAGGCCTTGCTGGATCCGTAAGTATTGTACTTCAAGGTTCATTTGGATTAAAGCTTTCTTCTTCTGCCCAAGTTCTCAAGTTGCTGCGCTACCCGCTTTATTTGACTTTCTTAGTGGCTTGAAAACCATGTCAGATGTTTTTCAGAACATTCGTTCTTTTTTTCAGGGTGATTTTTCTTGCACCCAGACGTATTAATGTAAACTTTTTTTTTTTCAAGTGCAGCGACAGGATTTAGAATGCTCCACGGGATGCTGAAGTCAGCCGCTTTTACAAAGCCTTTCCATATGATGCATGTCAGCAGCACAGCAGCTTCAAGGAGTGTCTTCTCATTTTGCCTTCCACTTAGCATGAGTTTAACAGGTGTCTCAGAACACCTCTGAATATGGCAGGATTCGTGTACGTGATCTTGGAATAAAAAGGGAAGGCAGGAACCCGGGGAAAGTAAGGTAACTGTGGAAGATGAACTGGTTCCAAAGGACACCCTAAAGCAAAGGGTGGCAAAAGAATAAAATTAGGTAGATTTAACTTTAGTGTGAGAAAGAGCAAACCTTGCATGTCAGCAGGGATTCGAGTGGTTTAATAAATTACTGGAAGGTTAAGAGAATGGAACAGGCCCTCTCTAGAAAAATCCCAGCAAGGTCTGAGAGAATCCTGAGCCCAGTAATAAATTTCTTGATCTCAAGTGGAAAATGCAGCCAGTAGTGTTACCGAGCATTCTTGAATGACTGTGTACTGGGTTCCTAGCCCTTTGAGGCTGATGGAAGAACTGACAGAGCACTAATAGTCCAGCCAAGGGATTAAAATCAGAAACTGCCCTGGGGTTTTTTGGGGAAAAAAAAGAGTAAGGTGCTGTTCTGGGAGTAGCAGAAGCTCAGTCTCCTGTGGAACCATATCCTCTGTCTCCCATGCACCTTCTAGGGACCTTCATGAGATCCCCAGATCCTTCTCAGAACCACTCATGACCAGAAGGACAAAAGGCAGCTCCTGCTGCATGTGCTCTGGAGCTACTCATGTACTGTTTCGGAGGCTAGAAATAAGCTGATTTGCACTGATTGGACAAGTAACCGTTAATCCCACACCTTCAAGGAGATTTTCCTCAGCTGGGGGCACTGATTTAGGTCTCTTTCCGCTGTGCAACGACAAGACCTGCAGGAACATAATTATCTCTAAGTCTTTTGCTTCTCCCCTGACAAGTCGCATTGAACAATGCCAGTGAGTTCGAATGTTACTAGGGGGAGATGTGAACAGACAGACGGCCTGACTGCCTAAGCCTCATTTCCTTAGGAAATCAAGTGGAAATGTTTGTATAGTTTATGCACAACACAATATGGTTTGTGTCTGTCATACTACCTTGGAGGTTGTTGTTGTAATTACATGTTCCATTGTTGTGCTTCATCTAATCTAGGGTTTCTAAAACCACTGCTTTGGACCTTTGTGATTTGTTTTCATGCATCTCATAGGAACCTAGAACTGGAAGGGGCGTCCTGGGTCAGTGTGTGCAGGCTCCTGCCGAGGTATATGAACTGTAAAAGTTGGAAAAGTACTGTATAATAAACTTCGGGTTGGTACAGTGGGAAAGTTAATGAGACAAATGAAACCTTCCGTGTGGCCTTTACAAACCTGAAAGTCGCAGCATGGGGCAGTCCCCATGCAAATCTTGGGTCATTAACTTATCTTCTGCAGTAAGTGCGAATGACCAACATCAGAGGAGGAATGAATTCTCCCCTTTACAGCACTGGAGTAGGAAGTATTCACATTTTCTTCAGAAATCTGCCAGTTTTTTTCCTATGGAAAAGGAGTTTTAAAATGTCGAACGTCTTTACATTGAGGAGATCTTTTGATGCAGGGAGAGGAGAGACGAGACATCCCTTAGCTTTTAAATGTGCTTGAATGGCAGTAAGGCATGTTCTGCATTTGGTAGGATTTTCCTAAACAAAACAAGAGCCCAGAAGTGCCTCCATGGAATAAGACCATAGGTAAAGGAAGGGGGCGGCAGTTTCTTATATATAGGACTCATGGGAACAATAATACCGTATTATTTCTGAAGTTACGTTATAGTGCTAGAAAGAGAACCTGATGACATAAAATTTAAAAAACCCAAGCTCATAAATGCCTGTGTTTCTGAGTTTGTGCTGTTTGCATGAAGACTTTAGCTGTGCACTGACTGTCGGTATTAAATGTGCTGCATGAGTGTATGTAGATACTTGACGATTGTTAAGGAGACTTCTAGAATATTTATATTCTGGAATATCTAGCTTGTTTCAAATCTTGGTGATAAAATGCCCTCTATATAGAGTTATAAAAGATGCAACTATTCAGCAAAAGGTGCAGCCAGATAGGAGGAGTAGAAGGACAATAGTTTATTTGACAGTTTCCAGAAAATAAAAAAAACCCCACAAATACAACCCTTTGAAAATCTCAGTTTTGCGACACATAAACTGTATTCAAAACCAGAAAGATCCCTTTCAAATTATTTAGAATTTCCCTTTTTGAAAGCAGAGTCAATACATGGTTAGAGCATTGAACTTTTAAATAGTTTGCGTGGAGTAGCTTTAGCATGGACTGGGAAGACCCCTCACTTACTTGCCTTTGATGTGTTTTGGCTGTGTTGCCATTTTACACCTCTTTGCCCTTAGATCAGAGCTTGATCGAGCAAGTAGTTAAGGCTCCTCTAGCAAAACACTCGAGGTTTTAAGCACTCAAACAGACTCCCTGACTTTGGTTTCACTGTTTGTACCCTAGAATATGAAATGTATGCTTAAATTCTTCATTGGGCTGCCCTGAGCTCTGAGCACAGGTAGGAGTGTTGGTGATAAACTGTGCTCCGTCAGCCTTGTGCTGTGTTCACATACACACAACTGGAGTGTGCAGTGAACTACATTCTGTGGGCACTCCATGAAATCATAATAAGATGGAAGTTGCAGCTTTATTTCAGAAAAGCCCATTTGCTATAAAAAAAAATAAAAATACATGCTTTAGTAGAATTAGGCAATTTAAAAAAGTCATTCCAGGGTCTGAATCATTAAACTTTGGACCTTTAAAGGTATTTAACTGTTAAACTCCTGACTGAATGAAAACCTGTTTCTGGAATGTTGTAGTTACTTTTGGTTTAAGGTGTTCGGAATGAGCCTAGCCTTTTAAACACTGTGTTAATGCTTTCAGTATGTTAATTTTTAACAAAGAGGTTTTCTTCATGAAAAGCACATTTTTCTGTGCTTTTTTTTTTTTAGTGTTTTCCATTAAAACTTCGAAGACCGCTAAATTTGACATTGCTGCTAAGTTTGCTCAGTCAGGCTCAGCCTTTAAACAAAAAAGTCTTCTAACTAGAGTAGGGGAAAAGATTATTAAAAATCTATCACCCAGTGGGGGGATGCACGCTGCTTTCCATTACCAGGCTGCCCTTCATTCCTCTCTTGTTGCGATGGCTTTAAGCAGGTGTGACTCGATGACTCCGTCTCTCCTGCTGCTTTGGGACACCAGCGCGCCAGCTGCCTCTGGGCTTAGTCTTCTGTCCTAAGCCTCATCAGGACCCATTTCTAAGCCCACCTTATCCTTTGCTCATCTAATCTTACAGCAAATCTTAAATTGCAAATATTATACCGTGGTCAGCATTCAGCGACTGATGATCCCAGCCTGTGGCTGCTTCTCTGTGTCCAGCCACCAGCAGCTCACTCCCTTTCCCCAGGTGCCTGGGCAGTACCAGGCTTTGCCAGCATAGCTGAGCAGGCATGTTGAGATTTTTCCCCCAGTTTTCATTTGGGTAAATGCTTTATCTTCCATGCTTCTGCCAGGTCAAGCTCAACATTTTCTTTGCATACAATGTGGCCTAGTCTTGCTTGCTTTGTTCACCTCACTATTGAATTTACTTGACTTGGGTGGAACTAGTAAAAAGACCAAAGCTGGGTGGCCCGAACCAGTTTTCAGTTACCGTTGCATAAACTACACTGACTCCGCTGAAGTCAACAAAGGAAGTCCAGAATGAATAAATTATATTGACTTCTGTGACAAGTGCAAAAGCAATTAAAAATTCTTTTTATCATGGGGTATTGCGATGCCATATAAAAGCACTTACATTATGTGTCATCAGCTTTTGAAGAAACCGAGTCCCAGAAGTGTGCCTGTGGTCCCATAGTGTGTCAGAGCTACAGTTGAAAGTTATTGTTTCCCTTCCAGGCCCTTTTACCTACCGGATTCGATTGATTTTTGAGGGAAATACTAACACAAAGAACTGAAAAAGTAGTTGTGCATGCACGTCACACTCAGAACGGGGGAAATTCTTGTTGCATTTTTGTCATCTTCATTCAAGATACTTTAAAATGATTATAAATAGCAAGACAGCATCACCTTAGGTTTGATCCTTATATTAATAAGTGCAATAATTGACAGCCCTATCCTATCCCAAACGGTGTTTAATATAGACAATACATGGAGGAAAAAAGTATACTCGCTTGAAATTCATTACTGTATTTACAGTACTGCTTTCCCATGCTTATTTTAGGGTCATTTGGGAAAAAGCTTTAACTCCAAAAAAAATGAATGCATCGCTATTCTGGGAGTTAGGTTGTCACTTAATAAATATATTCCTGATAATAAAAATCGGTGTCATTTTCCTTGCAAGGACTTATTCGGAAGAAAGTTAATAAAAGCTTCATGGAAAAACTAGCATCACAGCTATTTTTTTTTTTTGTCGCTTGAAATCACTTCAGGAAAGTTAGCTGAATGCAAAAAGTATCAAGAAAAACAGAAACCTTCTCCGAAAGTAAGATTCTCTTAGTAACGAGAGCGTTACTCAAGGTAGCTCTGATGAACCTTTTAAATATCTTTTAAGAACAAAGACTTAACCGGCCCTGCTGATGGGAAAGTCATAATGTGGCGTTTTTTCCTGATCGCTTTCTATTCTTTGTATGTGTGACAGATGTCAATGAAGTTGAAAAGTGTCCGTTTCCCAGCAGGGTGCTGGCTGTTCCCCAGAATGCCTGGGCAGTTTATAGAGGCCCTAATATCTCCCGATCGTGACTGAAGGATTTGTAGAGAAAGCATCCTGCGGAGGAGAGGCCTGTTGCCTTTGAATAGAGGGCAGCCAGCAGCTCGACAGGCCTCAGCAAGAGATGCCACTGTACCATCAGGAAACTGTGATTTATTATCTGAGAAATTCACCATCCATCTGCATGAAGAGGTCACAGAAGCAACTTTCCTAATGTGAATCTGAGACCCCCATTATTTCCCACTTATTGCTACAAGCATGAAAAATTGTTCCAACTGAGAAAATGGGATTTTCAGGACTTGGTTGCCATGGCTGAATTTATAGGAATATTTCAGAGCGATGCTTTAGGTGGGTTTTTTGAACCTATAAACTCCAACAATTTTCACAGGTTTTTGCTAATTAATACCACCTCTGTGGAAATGGAAGCAGTTCTGCAAACAAGCTGCGACAAATGGGATTTTTATTGCCAGAGGAAAAGCCTAGGGAATAATTAGCAGGTCCGTAGAGATCTCTTGATTACAGACATCTGCATTGGTAATGTCCAGACGAAAAGATCGCCGAGGGAAATGTTTAGGGATTTTCACCTAAGGGCACGTTTATGTTGTCAGCTACACCCTTCAAACTGCAGTCGGACAAATGTGGGAAAATATTTTGTGAAATGTTAGACCGATGAACCTGATGTTGACTAATCAGGGCTAGGGAAGCTGGGTTTGCTTTCCAAAGTACTGTCCAGCAGCCAAGGCGCGCAGATGTAATATTTTGATATCTCATTAAACTTGATTTCACAGAGATATTTCTCGGCGCTGCATTTGACTTGCTGTGTGTTGCCTAAGATGCTTTTGCAGTTATCGCTGCTTTGTTGAATAAGATGAAGAGGAAACAAGGCTGATTATTAAAAACCCACATGACTCCTTGAAAATGAAGCGCTGAAAAAGAATTCATGTCAACGCAGGATTTATTAGTGCAGCTTGAAGAGTAACTTGATTTGAGATTTTCCTGCACTTGCCAAAGTGATTCGCAATATAAATCATGGATCTACTTATAGAAGCAGTTGAGGTTTTGTCTTTTTTAAACAGCATGCTTTTAAACTGGCTAATAAAATATTAATTTCAGGCCTTTGAAGCAGCATTTTAAGTGAAGGGATTTTTTTAAAAACACAAATATATTACTTTGCATAGCATTGCAGTGCAGTTACCCCAGTCCTACACTGGTTCCTGTTGTATTAAATGTCATATAAATCCCAAACAAAACTAATTCCTTTCCTGAAAAATTTACCGTGTAAAGATTTGGTTGCTTTTACCAATTGTGTCTGGATATAGAGTTTTAAATAAATCAAACTGATAATGTCTTTGATTTTAAAATACCTGTGACGCGATGCAGGTCTGTTGCTTAGAATCCCTTTGTGACAGAATCTTCATTCCCAGAAGCCCTGCAGCAGAAAATGCCCTTAAATTTGTATTTAAACCCATCCTTCTCTAGGAAAACCATTACGCAAATGATTAATTCAAAGATACATTTCAGTCCCAGCGGCATCATTTATCCTACTCACTGGCCAGGCAGTCACTTACAACAAAGTTAAGTACTGGCCAGACCTAATTCTGAATCCAGGCTGCCCTTCAAGATGTCATGAGAAGCAAGACTAATTCTTCTGGCTTTTAAGCCTCTATGCACAGGGTGCATATGTAGAGCTGGGCTCAGTAATGCACCAACATATGAGGCAGGGGCTAATCACCAGCATCAGGCTGGTGGCTCCTGAAGTCCTCAATCAACAAGATATGCCAAGTGCTGGCACTTTGAGGATGTGGATCGAAATTACCAGTTGTCCCCATGAATAAACATTTCTTTTCCCCTATACCTTTGCTCAGAGTAGAGGATTGGGTCAGGTATTTCCAAAGATCTCTCTTTGCTTGGCTTTTTTGTTCTCTCTGTGATGAGGAGTGGGGATGGAAGGAGCAAAGGGTTAGGAAAGAAGGAGAATTCAGAATCCCTGAGGATACTTTTGTTCGCTAATAACTGGAGCCTGTATGACAAGTGCCTATATATTCATAAACACCTTGTACTAGAACCTATGTTATGCTTCTGCCTGACTCAAGATATTTACAGGGGTATGAAGTAGCCTTAAAATGAGGCTTTTAATAACTTTATTCTGAGTCCTTATGATGTCATTCCAGAAGTCCTCAGAGATGCCTGTGATCACATATATTTTATTGTCACTGCCTTGGACAGATTGGAAAGTCTCCAGAGAAATTGCTTCAGAGTGGTGGTTACTGATCGGGATGTGGGCTGCAATAATGCTGGTTTCATGGAACATGTGCACTTTTTTGGGGGTGCAGGTAAAAGGACACTGTAACTTAGTGTCCTGCAGATGGGACTTGAATTTATTACTGGATAGTCTTTCAAACTATAGGCTATTTATGTGTATAATCCAGGTGAGTTTGAGCTCGAATTTGGTGCATTTTTTAGCTTGATTTAAGGAAATGGTTTACAGTGGTTTAAGGCATAAGCGTGTGGCGTGTCTATCTGCTGTTCAGAAATATGATATGAATTCCTGTAAATAAGGTATTTAAATATAAATGTGCTCGACTGTGTTCTAATGAGCCTTGTTCACAGGCCCTGCAGGGTTAATTAGGTTCCTAGATCTTATCTTTACTCTATTAAAGGAAAGGTGAAAACCTCTACAGGAACTGAATCCACTCAGAAAGAGCAAATAAACTAGCTCTAAATGATCACAAACTGACCAAGCTTTTCTGCTTCAGCTCCCTGTATGCCTTTAGGCAACTGGGGTTTAAAAGCACTGAGATTACAGGACCATAAAAATACACATTTACATTTACATGCGGTCACATGCAAAATTTAAGATTTGGAGAAAGCCACAAAGGGAATGTTTAACATAAGTAGCCAGGCACAAGCTGAATTAATGACGCAGCAGCCCCAGCAGAAACACAAGAAAAACATGTAAACCTTCGTCTATTATTAGTTGCTGTAGCCCACACTCCAGAGCACAAGGACATATGGCCTCTAAAGTCTGTGCTTTTCTGCTAGGTCTTTTAGCTGCCATATGATTGGGAGCTGGGTGAGTGCTGAGGGATAGTGAATTCACATGTGAGAGCCTTTGATTTGAATTTTGTTTCTCTGTTGGATGATTTTATGACTAATAATATTAAAGTAGCAGCCAGAACCCGCTCCCCACTGCTGACCACATGGGGAGGCTCTGCAGGAGAACTCTCCAGCCTGGCTGTGTGGGACACCCTGACCAGAATGCTGCAGACAGCGCTCTCAGGATGTGCATCACCTCCTTCTAGCACTGAGGAGAAGGTTTCGTATTCCTGCAGCCCCTGGCAGGCGTGCAGACCTTCTGCATCAAGCCTCGCACATCTGCTACAGGCAATCCCCTCCCTTAAAAGTCACACGTCAGAATGTAATGGAAACACACTTCCGATGGGAAGCTTCAGGAGCAGACTCTCTGGGTTTTCACATGTTGGTGCTGCACTTGGTGTACCGGCTTTCAGGCCTGACATGTTAGAATCTTGATGCAAGTGCAGCGCTAGTAAATGCTACATGTGAAAAGAAACAAATTATTTTTAATTAATTTTTTTCTTGCCTTGACTCTGTTGTCTTAACAGAGAAAATGTATGTTTTTACAAGGGTGTCCTGTCAGGGAACAAGCACTTAGAACAGTTTATTTTAAGCAAATCTGAGTTCTGGTTGTGTAATTATGGATCTGTTCACATGCACGTGCACAAAAAGAGAGTGGAAGAGTTCCCAGGGGAAAAGTAATGAGGTCTGTTTGTCTTGCGAAAGCAACGTTGTCTTATAATATAGCAAATGATAGAACGAGAATTTCTCATGCAGGACATCCTTCAGTAAATAATTTTCAACTGACGGATGAGTTTCAGAAACCGGTTGTCCAGTTGCAATTTTTTTCCCCACAGAAGTTATGTTTGTTTAGTTGCTTAGCATATTGCAAACTCTTCCCCACCTTAGGCAGGGTCTGATCCTCAGCTGGTCTAGCTCAGCACAGTAATGGACATCAATAGTGATCCTGCTTTATAGCAGCCCTGTATTTAGAACGCTCGTTATTTAACCTTGCCAAGCGGAACGTGTTGTATTATTTGTATCACAGCAGTAGGAGCTCAGGCTGTGGAGAGGGATCTTACCACGCTAGGCACCGAATAAGCAAAGGGAAAAAGGAGATTCTCTCATGCATACGCTTGGTTTTTTGCATCTGATTAGACTAACTGATACCTGTGGGACTACTGATGTGCTGAAAGTTAAGCATATGCAAAAATCCTTACAGGATGGGGGAATAAAGACATGGGCTGTAAGACTGAGAAAAGAAGAAAAAATCAGAAGGTCATGTTTTTTTATCTCTCACTGGAGTTTTCTCCGAGGATTTGTTATGATTTACTGTCATTACATATTATGTAAACAGTCACTGTTTCCATGAGGTGGGAGGTCCTGCTCATCTGAGTAGCTATTCAGCATTGTTTGTCAGTTTAACTAGCAATGCACATCCTTACTGTAATGGAGTGATCAAGAAGCTGTGTACCCTATAGCCTCAGGTTATGGCTCTGACCCTATTAAATGTGTAGGTGGGGTCTCCCTGTTAAGTCAGTAAAGCCAAGGGAAGTCTGAGATGATTTCCATGCTTCCTGCTGTTGTTTCCTCCATGGTGGATGCTCTTGACTCATCCAGATGAGCAACTGCCTGGCCCCAGGGCCCTTGAAAATACTCTGGAAGGGTATTTTCTTTTTGAGCTTTAGCAACTGCCTGAATGGCAGGTGTTTTAAAAAGCAGTAAATAGAGAATGAAGCCTTCCTTTTTTCCCTACTTCCTTCTAAATCCTATACAAAACTACATCTTTACTTCCTCCCCTTCCAGCAGAACCCGTATTACTTAGTGACGCAGGCTGTTCACACTTTTTTCAACAGCGCAGGCAAACCAGTTGTAGCAAATGCGTCCCTTATAATCTTGTGTACACGCTAACTTTTTCAGGAACTATGTTCTGCTTAAAAGAAAAATAAGTATGTGGAGCAATTTCTATGTCCCCAGACTGCCCAGCCAGGGTATGTGATACTGAACACTCCTCGTGAATGCTGTTTCCTTTCCAGCTGGACATAGATTTTCTATGGTACTGTTGAACCACTTTCCCTCTCCTCAAGGCTGTGGTTAAAAATCTTCTAACATTTCTAGTACCATCTGAGACACTTGACAGTGGTATCTTTTGGGGATGTCACAAGGGCAGTAGAGTTTGTCAGAGCAAAAGAATTTTTGTTTTTAAATGGGAAGTGGAAAGTAACAAACACTTTGCATACCCCCTGTCTGCTACCTAAAGGTAACAACTACAGGAACGTATTTCCATAGTTTACTCAGTTTCGAGAGTCTCCGTTAGTTTGGAAAAGCTCAGCTGAAACCAAAGGGTATATACTAGGTAAAATTACTGGTTTAGACACTGAGAGTGTTATATGTATATTCCTTCTGTTGAAAAGCCCTGCTTGTTCAGGTTTGTTCCCTCACCTCTGCCCATCTCAGTGGCATCAGTGGCAGACTTCCCAAGGTGTCTGAGAGTAATTTATTTTCTCTTTCCAGGAGTCATCCTTCAGTGCTTCCCTTCCAGCGGAGATTGTGGCGGGTTCTTCTTCCACACAAGTTGCTACACTGGAGCAGATCCTCTGGCTGTGTTTCCTGTCATTAGGAGTTTCCCCAGCTCGATGTCTGTGAGGAAATGGTAAGAAACCCACAACAGGCCTCAGCTCACCAGCTTAGCTGCCTAACATGCACATTTCACTGGTTTCTTGAAAACACTTTCCTGTTGTGAAAATGTGATACGCCTGACTAGGTAGGACAGCAGTTGTGTGATTGTCCATCTGCTGGTCTACCAGGTTAAATATTAGCCCTTATGTCTTCTTTAAAGCAATGGATTTTCTCCAAATACGATTCTCAAAGAAGAACATTTCTTCTTCTGCACCAGATACACTGTCAGACAAGTGGTACAGATGGGCAGGATGGGAATCTAAGCACACAACTGTCAAAAAGGAGAACCTATTATTTGGGTTGATATTTTAATGTAATTGCTCTTCACTGGGAAGTGAAACAAAGCACACAATTACAGTGAGGTGACTGCACAGTGTTAGTGAGGGAATCCTGCGTGCATCTGCCGGGTGAAGGCACCTTGGCTGTTAGTTGCTGAACTCTGCCCAGGAGACAAATACCTGACAGAGAACTTCCTTGAGAAATGTTTCAGCTTCATATGGCTTTTGTTGCAGCTTCTGCTCTACACTGACCATATACATTTGTTTATAGATGTTGCTGGAATTTTTAGCTTCTATAGATGGGTAAGTTTAAGCTGAGTGTGGGTTTTTTCCAGCTGACATAGAGAGAAATATTTGGAATAGATTTAAGAAGTAGACANGAGAAATATTTGAAATAGATTTAAGAAGTAGACAGAGTCATTCTTTATTCGTTTCTTTAAGGGTTTCATTTTCCTCATGCAAGTTATTCGTAACTCCCACTGAAGCCAATAAATTCCTAGTCCTTCACGGCAGGAAAGGCACTGAAGTCAATGGGAATTATTTGCATCCTGCAGTGGGGGAATAAGCCTCCTGGGAAACTGTGAATCTCCTGTTTGCCATAAGCAATCCATTACTGCACTGTCACTAGTAAATCATTGCAGGATTTGTAGGAATCCCTATTATTATTTAAGTGTACCTATGCTTTCATTCTACTCCTTTCTATTGTAAAAGTGACTCATGTGAGTTACAAAGTGATCTTAATATATAGATTTCTGCTGACGCTTGGTTTATGGCTTATCCTTCATTGCCTATGCTATAGCACTTGTTGCTCTGAGATTCAGTGTTATGTCCAGGCCTACTGCAGATCTTGTCTCCTCAGAATTTCACCCATTGCTCATGAGAATTTCAACTTCTGGATAAATAAATATTTTGGGTCAGGTCTTAAAAACACAGAAGTCCTTATTCGCATGTTATTTTTGGAACATGCCCATGTCTTAGTGGAACTCTCATACCGCAATAGCTGATGGAAGAAATAGAGAAATGTAACTTCATGTCTTGCCTTTGAGGGTCAGAGGGGAGGGGAGAGGAGGAGATGGGAGAAGATGGGAGAAGGAGTAGACAGATCCACTGACTGAGCTTTCCCTGCAGAGGAGTGAAAACAGTTTAGTAGTGACAGTGAGTAGAACAAGCACAGTGTCAAATGCATGTGTCTAACAGAGCTAAAAATCCTATCGTGCTAAAACAAACTTATGTAGT
>WEIS01034931.1:4900-16227 GCA_013389965.1 Todus mexicanus
AAAAAAAGAAAATGTTTTATTAGTGCATGAGAGTATCTTTTTCAGTTGACTAATGGGTAAAATTGTGTCATTATTTTCACACGGAAACTGTACCAACTGAGAACAGATTTGCGTAGGTTAATTTTGAGCCAGAGTAAAGAATTCGTCTTGTAAAACAAAATTGCCACAGATATTATTTATCAGTATGTTGAAGATGTTAAACATTGTTTTTTCTCCTTTTAAATGTTAGTTAACAGGCGCTGGGTTGTTACATTCTTTACTTTGATTTTTGTCGCATGTATTATAAATAACTCCTTAAATAAGATTTTCCTTTTGTAAGTAACATTTCCTTTGTTATTATTTTTTTTTTTTTGTAATTTGTGCAAGTATGCATTGGGCTTTCTCTGTATTTTAGTAGGATGCTTTTCCTTTAGAGCTTATGAGCTCAGTGTACCTCCATTATTGAGCAGCATAGCTGGTCATTGAATCATTGCATTACAGAAAAAAGTTTTCTGTTGACATTTTAAGAAAGTTGCTCTTGAAATGTTGCTTGCGCCTTTTAATAGTGGCATCAATGTTTTTATGAGGAAAAATACGCTTCTCTGCAGCTGCTTTCTGTCTCTCCTCTTCTCTGAGCCTTCCTCAAGCTTCCTTTCCTCACCAAGACCAGACCGCCTTTGCGTTTCTCTCAGCTGATTCAGGAAACAAAAAGTCAAACCCTGTTAATGCACCTCCCTTTGCAGGCAGCACAATGTCAAGTTAACCCCACAGCATGTATTTTTTTTCTTTCCTAAGTTGCCTAACCTATTATTTGCTGGAATGCGAACTTCCGATTCTGTAGTCATTTTTATACGTATATTCAGTTTAATCCTTTGGTATGATTTTCCCGTGTTTTCATCACTTTTTCTTTTCTCTCTTTATTTGATCAGTGTATCTGATTGTACCCATGTCACCAAGATCACCTCACTCTCCAAGATCACCAAGATCTCCTTACTCACCACAGTCCTCTCGCCTGTATAACTTTACTGTACCTGAAATATTCATATAGCTCTCCCTTGTTGTGTGTGTGTTCTCTTATCCCTTTGTTAACTTCCTTTTTTAGTTTTTTATCCTGCTGTGTATTTAGATCTACCATTTTTTAGTATCCTCGTTAGGATCCATTTCTATTCCTCATTCTATAACTATTCCGTTCTTGTGGCTCCGTGGTTAAATTGGAGTTATATATTAGTAGCATTGTGTTGCTGGTATTGTGTATTTTTATATAAAAGTACATTTAAAATGTGTACCTGTTTTAGACATAATACCTACTGACCAAAAAAAAGTGGCTGTCCTATGTTATGATCTAATTCTGTCTTTCAAATCTACTTATTAAACTTCCAAATTTTAAAAAAATAAAAATAAAAGCTGGGAAAGAAAGATGTACACTATATGGCTGCAAGAGACTCTACTGGATACGAAAGCATTAGGTTAATGGTTGGACTTGGTGATCTTGAAGGTCTTTTCCAACCGAAACAATTCTATGATTCTATGAAGGGACAACCACCCTTGTCCACATTTGATTTCTTGCATGCTGATAAGACAATCTGCTATAGCTTGAAAGTGTTGAAATGGCTGCAAAACCAATTGCCAAAATCTTTGCAGACTATTTACAAAATAGTCAAAAGTAGTGGCTTCATTGTACTGTTCACTGGCAGTACTCATTTTTTATTCCATCTGTTTAGGACAAAGTAAAGGAATCTATCAGAACGGCATTTGTTCTTACACACTGGCACCTCCTCATACGTTTCATACTTTATGTAACTCATGAATCATTTGACATTTGCTTATTTGTTGCTCCATGCTTCATCCCAGTCAGTCCAAATGTGCTGTCTTCCTTAGGTTACCCCACCATTCAAGTGGAACTGGAAACTCCCACTGGGTTGCGCTTCGTGCCACCCACCCCTTTCCATCAGGATGATTTCTTTAGCGACACCTCTAGCCTAGAGTCACCCCTTAGAACTCCCAGTAGACTGAGTGACGTGTTAGTGACCTCCCAGGGACACGTAGATGGTACAGCAGCAGCACCGCCAGTGGTGACTGAAGAAGACACTTCACTGGATGACAGCAAACTTGATTTCTCAGTGCCTAGAGAAGGAACACCTAAAGAGATTTCCGTAGGCGAGAGCCAGTTGGAGGAAGTGGACCTTAAGGATTTTCCACGATATCTTGGTAGTTATGGCGGGATATCAAAAGATGCTAAACAAAGGCAGAGTGAAGAGACTAGTAAAACAAGAGTAAGGACTGAACAGCCTGAGAGAGAAAAGTCTGGTACTGATGAGGAGATGACGGAAGAAAAGTTTAAATCTCTATTTGAGGACATTCATCTGGAAGAAGGAGCTGAGTCTGAGGAGATGACGGAAGAAAGAGTATGGTCAATTCTTAAAGGTGTTCAGCAGGCAGAACGCGAAATATCTTCAATTACAGGTTGGCAGCCTGACTCTTCAAGTGTCACCGAGCCACCGACATCAGGACGCAGAACAGGTGGTAGCCTGCTAGATCGCTTGGATGATAGGTGAGCATCTTTGTATAAGACTGCATGTGTAAGCGAGTCTTGCGTTGCTGCTTTTACCTCCGGGAGCACCTGCTGAGGCTGCTGTTCTATGAGAATATGTGTATATGCACACGTACACACACGCACATGTGTATATATACACAGGTATTTAAAAGAGATAGTTTACTCAATCTGGCCTCAGATATATTTGTCCTTAAAAATACATATTTATCAGGTTTATTCTTAATACAGGTATTTCACAGGTAGCTTGTATTCTGTTTATTGAATTATATTATTTTTTGTGTTATCTTGCGTGTTTTTAGTTGATCAAAGTGATGCACAGATTTAACTGGAATCAAGGACTATAAAATGTACATTACCTGAAGCCAGGATACTGCTATATTATTATTTCTCAAGCACCTTTTTAGCAGTCATCCTTTGCACTGCATCTCTTCGCCTTCCCTCAGATAGTTGTTACTTTTGCCTTAAGCCAATCTTTAAATTGTCACTGGCTTGATAACACTTCAAGCATGTTACATCTACTGATTTACTAGACTTTTAAAGAGATGAGTTACAAGGCATAAGAAGGTAAGGATGGTGATACCAAATCCTTCTAGTCCCATATGTTGTCTCCCAGCAGCGACTGCAGAGGGTAATCAGGCAAGAAGGAGAGTGGAGGTGTACACTGTTTTCCTCCAGTACTCTCCCAAGCTTCACTGGCTTTCAGCATAATGACCTGCTGAGATGGATGCTTTCTACATATTTATCCTCATTGTGTTTCTCTTGCATGAGCTTTTCCAGCCTCCCCTTGGACTACTTCAGCTTTTGACATTCGCGATATCTTGCCTTGTTCAGTCTTACTGGTACCCACTGGGTGGAGAGCTCCTTCTTGCTTTTGTTTTGAACATAGCTCCCTTGATTGCTAGTTGAAGGAGCCAGGTCTGCATGAGATATAAATCAGCAGAGAACAATTATCTGCAGAGTGATCATTTGTCTGTCAGCAGCTTATATCCTTTGCAGCATTGACTCAGGATGTTTTAAGGTTCCAGGTAGCACTAGATACTCTCTTAGTGAAGCTAGTGGAAATTTAGCCATTGATTTCAGCAAACTGATTGTCTTTCAGGACAATCAGTTGGTTTACCGATGATATAATTTCTCTTGTTAAGCAAGCATTTTTATTCTTCATTTTATGTTGCATTAAATTAGTAAAATAGATCACTTCTAGAAATAAAATGGCTTCCTTCTATAGAGCCTCCATTCATTTCTCACTAGATGAATTCAATTTGCCATCTTTTATAAGAGTTTTGTCAGGAAATAGCTATAGTGTTTTCATGTGTATAGTTATAGTGCTTATCTGAAAGAAAGCAAAAAATGCAAGAGGGGAACACTGAGCATCAGAAGTGCAGGTTAAATGTGTCTGTGGTTAATCTGAAACAAAATTTTGGTCTGTTTTCTATATTGTAGTAATCTTCCTTGCCTTTGTGTATTATTGAAACTCTGCACTAAGGATTTATTTTCAGATACCAATATTTTTAAAAGGCGTGACTTACCTGCAGTACAAATATTGTCATTTGGGGGGAAAATAACATAAACTATTTGGTTATTACTGGCAATTTCATCACCTCCTTGGTTAGAGAGCAGGTTCAAGAATTAGTGCCTTGGGGATTTATCTCGTGATTATACAAGGGAAATGGTAGGGTTTGTGTATTTTTCTTTCTTGCTTTCCTTCCCCGCCCAGGTGGAAGGGGATTAACATAAAACGTTTAGCCTTGTTTCCAGCATTCACCATATTCTCATTGCTTCTGAAAACATGATGTGATGCAAGAGACAAGACTATTAAATAGATTGATGTTCGCAAACTGAATTTAGAATTTTACTTTTCTGTGAGCCATATGCGCTAAGAACAAAGGCTCAGTAAGAGGCCTGGTGCTTTGCCCTTCTGCATGTGATTTAAGTGCTGAAAGGCTGTCTATTCTTTTTTTCTTTCTCTCGTAGTTCGGACCAAGGTAGGGATTCTGTTACCTCATACGTCAAAGGAGATGCAGGGAAGCCAGAAACAAATGGAAGTCTATCTGAGTCCACATCAGAGGCGAAAACTAAATCCTACATCCAGGAGTCTTTAAACGATGTGGGAAAACAGAGTGACAAAGAAGCCCTGAAAACAAAGCCCCAAATTTCTGCTGGTACTGATCAGCAAACGTTATCATCAACAGCATATCAGAAATCTTTGGAAGAGACTAGCAAGCCAACAACAGAAGGCAACAAAACATCTGTGCCTGTCAGTGTGAAGAAGATGAGCTGGAGTACTTCTGAGGATGGCAAGCCAAGAACAAGCATCCAAGAGGAGGAGGGAGCAGTAATGTCTGAACAGAAGGTACAGTATGTCCTGTAATCATTAACTGCGTGAGGAGTCCTTGTTGCTTGACATATTGCTTGACACAATTTTTTGTAAGACTTGTAATGCTGTTTGTGACAGAGTTCGGTTGTTTGGTTCTTTTGGGGTTTTTTATCCTTCTTTATGCCTTTTCTATTTACTGCTAAATGAAAGCTAGTAGAAATTTATATTCTGCGGTGTGAATGAGGTGGAGTCGTGGCAGGCAGAGGAGCCAAAAAGGGCTGTGTAATCCTCTGTCTGACTGGTCCCGAGCCCTGGAAGAGTTTAGAGCAGCTTCTGGGACCGTCGTCCTGCATCGCTGGGGAACAGGCCCCTTTCCCACCCTGACACACCACCTCTGCAAACAGTGCCAATCAGCTCAGCTGTCCTCCATCTGTTTCCAGTAAGGTGATGCCACTGGTTTCCACAGTTTTGGTGACATTGAAGTGAGCAAAGACATATAGGGGACTCTTCCTCCTCTACCTGCTACTTGTTCCCAACCCCCCTTGCGTTGTTTTTGGGTTGTTTTTTTCTCTGTTAATTTGCAGAAAAAGAAATTTGGGGTAATATTTAATCTCCTTGGGTTTTTTGGTTTTATGGCCTCATTCATCCCAAGTCCAAAGCTCACCCAGCCAAGAGGAATCAAAAGATTTCCAAATATGTAAAGTACTTTTCCAGGTGGTGGTTCTTTCTTCCTGAAATAGTGCAGAGGGGCTCCCTTTCATTTCCACCTTGCCTGGCTTTGCGTATCCTTCACTGCAGAACTTCAGAGATAATTTCTTTTTTACTGACAATGAATATTTTAACAGCTTTCTCAGTTGCTTATATTTATTTTCCAGAAGCTCAGAAGTGAAGCTGATTCAAAGAATGGTTTTTAACCCCATAGCTGCATGCACCTCACACCCCAACAGTGGGAGGGTTGCCACAGCCAGCAGGGAACCAGGCTGAAAAAGGCAATTGCAGTGTTTCTTCTACATTCCTCTCACTGCTGCAATTGTCTTTTCCTGGGCATAATATAGGAGGAGATTGTAAGTTCTAGAAGCAAGATATTTCAGTAGAATTGCTTCTACACAGTATAGCTTTTTTTTATTTTTTAATTAATTGTAGCACAATAAAAATGTTGGCTATGGTGGGCTGCAGTAAATCATTCAGGTTTAAATTAGTTCATTTTAAGCTATTCTTTTGATTATACAACCACGAGTTCTTTTATTAGATGGTAACATGATCATTCTCAGCAGTTAGGCAGCATATGATTATTATTATCTTGTTATTAGTTGGTGACACAGTTGAAGCAGCAAAGATCTTTCCTAATGTTCACTAATTACTGGAACACTTAAGAAATAAGACCCTTCGCAAAGGCAGTTAAAGGCAGACGGCAGAGTTTCTTTAGTCTCAGTAGGCTTTGGGGCAGACCTTGGGCTGATATTATTATGCTCAGTTTAAACACAGGGATAAGCATAGATGCACATTGTAATGTGCTGAGTGTGTGCAGCAGTGCTGCGTTTCCCCCTCTGGATTCCCATCAGCAAGAAGATAAGGTGCCATCCGCTTTTGTGTGCTCTTCACTTTGAGATATCCCATCTGGATTGGGAAGAATAAACACGTGCTTCTCTAATGCGTGCTTTTTGCACTACTTTATTGGTAAATCGCTATAATCTCATCTTCTAAATACCAGGTCTTTTTATAGACATGCTCTTTCAAAAAACTGGTATCACAAAATAATGTCATTTCTAAATGTGGGTCTCTCACAAAGCCTGAATGGGTAACAAAGTAGAATTGGTTAGAATGACAACAAAAATAGCTCCTGATGTCTTGTCATTATTTTTACAAGAATATCTTTAATCAAATTGGAAGTCTATAGCTTAATTACTAACACAATCCAATTCCTGGTGCTGTCAAGAAAATAGGGAATTTGAACTGCAGTCTTTCCTGCAAGGCTTTCTAAAAAGGAAATTACTTCCCAAAGCAAGAGATTTCTTCTCTGACCCATTGGGAAAGAGCTAAGAAGCCATAGTCATTTACCTGCAGAGTGAGGGCTGCATCAGGGTTTTGGCACATGATTTGCAACAAGAGAGAAACTTGGACGCTTGATACTGGGCTGCTGCCTGGTGACGTGGATGAAGCACATTGTTGGCCTCATCCCAAGTCCACATAAATGCCCAAAGGTTTCCAGAAGCAGTGCGGTGACAGTGTAGGCCATGTAATTCTCTGTGAATGCTCAAGCATCAGATTCCAGTGATCTTTTTAAATGAGAGACACGCAGCACAGCTGCTCTATTATCCCAAAGAGGGTGATGTTCGTTGTGTGGTCAAGGTGACTCCCAGTGTCAGAATTCCATTACAGATCAGCCACTTGAAGCTGTTTATTAAAAATAGCTTTCTCCAAAACCTTCATGTCCTCTGGGAATCTTCTCCTGCTTCTTGTTACTTCTTCAGGATAGGGTTGAATTATATTTTTTTTTGTATATATGTATTTGAGTGGTGTCAGAGGACAGCAGGAGACTTTACATGCAGATGAATACTGTCATTGTGTCCTAAATGCTTTTTGTTATATAGTCCTTTTTCTGCTCCACCCACCTATGCCTACTCTTATTTTGCGCATCAGTTCTGAGAAATGTTTGGGATGTTTTGGGCCAGATTCAAAAAGAGGAACAGATACACAGTTAACAATATCTGACTTTAAAATCAGTTTGACACTGTCATTGAGGAATTATACAGAAAATTTTCAGCTTTCTTTACTCAGAAATGGTTGGTTCAGCCAAACATCACATGAGAAGGGCCTCTGCCTTTTGTTCATCCCACACATGGGCACAAAACCTTCTGCCAGGCATGTGCACTCAGAGCTGCTCAGTTCCAAAGCTGAGGAGCTCCTTGGGTTTCAGAGAGGAAACCATTGGGGCTGCCAGTGGGCTCCAGGATGGAGTAGATGCCTGCATGTGGCTGCGGTACCACCCAGCACCAACCTCAGACCAGTGTGGGGCTGTTTCCCCACACCCTGAGCCTGAGGTCTACTGGTTCCCTTCTTAGAAAAAAGCAGAATGATTGTACTTCACGCTACAGTTTTGCTACATAAAAGCAGATAAATACTGAGGAGGAAAGCCGTTTATATTAAGAAGTTCTTCAAAATGCTTATTTGTAGTTGTCTTTGTGGAGGTGCTCCACTGAGTTTTTCTGTGTGACTGTCTTCTTTCTCTGTGAGGGAATTCACTTCTCGTACATTCATTTTTGAGGAGTAAAAAGCAAGGAGTTATGACAATGTTTTTCTGCACGCAATTTTTTTAACGACTATGTAAGATTTAGAAATTCCACAGGTCAGATGGATTCCAAATAGCACTTTCTAAGGCTTAAGAGCTGCTGAGATATTCATACATGGTATACTTACCAAGCTACAGCATGCCAAGAGCAAAAAGGCCTCCTCCCACCATATACTTTGAGAGCAAAACTGCGAGTCATTATGTACATAATAGAGATGGGAAAAACACTGTCCGTGATAACCTCTGTTTTCTTCTCCTAGTCCTGATCAGCATGTTCTCTCTTGCAAATGTGCTGTTCAAATGTACTAAAACTGCATTTATTAGGAATGTAGTGAGAGTGACAGTGAGATTGAGAGTGACTCAAGCTCAGAAGAAGAGCAGAGAATTACTACGAGAGTTTATCGACGGCGATTTATTCTGAAGGTATTTTGTGATTTGCATTCTTGAGGCAACGTTGGCATGGACGTGGGTTTGGACTGCTGTGACAGAATGTCAAGTTTAGGCACACTGGAGCCCTTCTGGCAGTGTTCTTTCCATTGCCAGGATGTATTTATAACCAAGTGCTAGGTGGGCTTTTCTTGCTTAACCCAGAGGTTTATGGTTGTCTTCTGCTGGAAAGCAACTGTGCTGCATGGCATGTTGTGTCCTTCACTGCCAGTTTTTTGCATGGCATCTTAGACACTACAGCTAGATGCAGTGTGTTGATCTGACGTAGAGCAAAATAAATCGCAGACAGATAGGGGTGACATTTTTTTCTTTTTTTTTTCTTTCTATTTTCTTAAAACAAAATAAATTACAAGTTTAAAAATTGCAGGAATGTACGTGAGCGGGATATAGAAGAGTATGAGCCATGAACTCTGGTTGAAACTTGTGGCCCTAAGTGCTTAAAGTCTTCTGGAAAACCTCCTCAAAACAGCAGGAGATCCTGATTTAAAACCTACCAAAGTTAATAAGAGTCTTTGCGTTGCCTTCAGTAGGCTTCATGTAGTATATTTATTTACAGATGATATTTATTTACAGCACAATATACCTTATAAACCAATAACAATGACACAGCCATATAAATAATTGCGTTTGCCCTCATAATTTTTCTTGTGTGGTCATATAGTATGGCATTATTTGCCTGCAGTGTAGAGCATACGAAAATAATTCTGCATCGGAAACCATTATGTTAATCCCTCAGTAACTTACAGGATTTATTAGATTCTTATTAGAAAACCATGTAGCCAAGCCATGAAGAAGGCAGCCAGCCACTATAGCACTATTACAGCGCTAGATGAGTTTGCCTAAGATATAATTATTACTTTAGGAATGATTTGTGATTGCACATATCTATATTGTTGTTATTTGCATACTTTGTGGAGAAGAGGATGTGTACAGACACTGCACCTTGTGTATAATGTGGATGGCAGATAGACCAATCTGTCTGAGAGAGAGACTCTTGGAAAAGGTGGGATGACATTTCTGACTGTCTTCACCCTCAATTTCTTTAGTAGCCTCCATTCGGGACAAGGAGGAATTACGAAAAATGAGCTCAGTAGAAGTGACTATTTTGTCCGATAGCTCATCTTTACAGGCTGCCTTCCATGGAAAGCCCTGGGCAGGTCGGGGTATGACCCTTCATCAGTAATTTCCTCTGCAGATAAGACATGAATGGTCAGAAATAGGAATATGGTTTCCATTTTCAAATGGAGAAGGCAACCTCTGGGAGATTACAGACCCTTGAATGTTGTAAGAGGGTTCCTGGTAAGACATAAAGTATCCACATGCTGAAAGTTTATGGGCCTGTGGCTGAGGTCCCCCACCCAGCTTACGTCTGAACTATTTTAGTGTCCACCGGTTTGGAGTCAGGAAATGTGAAAAAAACCCAACAAAGTATGTAAAAGGCAGCCTTCGCTTGCTCTCTGAGTACATCTGCTGTGTTTAGAGAAAGGCACAGAAAATTGTTTTCAAATGTGGTGTTATAATTTGGTGTTGAACTTTTAGCAGAGCAATGGTAAATCAGCATATATAGTGTTGCAGTGTGTGGCTAGTGCAGATGCAGTCGGGAGGGTGCACGTGGAGAGTGGAGGTGGCTGAACCTGCCCTGCTGGGAATGTGTCTGATCTGATCTGGATTAGAGCTTTACCTGCCTCTTGATTAGAAAATACATGTGATACTTCTGTCATTTTTCTGATGATTTATAGCTTCTTTTTGATCGCCCACTCTGCATCTCAAGACGAGCTTAAAGCAGAACAAGAAAAAATTAGACCTCTTAAGGAAAGAGTTTGATAGTGGAAACAACCATTTCAGTAAGCATATTTTGACCATGTAAAGTTCATGAAATGGTGGTATGAAATGGAAGAATTGCGCTTTTAGCACTGGTAAGGATCTGAACTTTGATTCCTGCAAGTTCCTGGGAGCAGGGGTTCAGTTTGGGTGAACTGAAATCCCTGTGAAGCGTGCACAAGCTGAGGAACAACTCATTCAGGAAAGAGGTCTCAGGATAGAATGCTCAGAGGCGCAGAGCAAAGCTCTCAGCCTGCAGAGTAAAAATAACTCCTGTGTTTCTGCCGCAGGGCCCCAAGCAGCGGTCGGGAGCAGCAAGGCTCCCAGTTGCCAGTGCCTTGAATACCCAGCAAGTGGGTGCTGTGCCCCACCCCAGAGCCCTGGTGCCCCTCTCTGAGGCTCACACAGAGCAGTAGCAAGAGGGGAATTGGGCTCTTCTTCTATCTCTTCGTTGTTAAAGGGCAATGCAGAGTAGGAGGCAGGGAGGTTTCCTCTCCAGCTCTCCTGTCCCCAATGCTTTTCTGCAGTCGTGCCTGGACCATGGGAGTACTGATCCTCTACGTCTTATGCTATGGTTACTCAGGACTCAGCCCTAGTAATCTTTTTTAAGCTTGCATTCTCTGGAGTAGAATCTTCAGGCTCCATAAATGGATGGCCGTGCTATGCCCACTCTGCCAGCTTGTGCCAAGGGCAGCAGCGGGAAGGGGGCAAGGGTGCACTTGGAACCTTGCTGGGCAGAGCTGCGTGTGGGAGCTGAACTGTCTTACCATAGTGTGCATTCATTATTTGCCTACATGTTGCATTAAAAGCAACAGAGGTACACATGTAGCCTGCAGGGATAAAGTTTGGTAACACCAAAACCTTGAGGATAAATAGAGTCCTGTGGAAAAAAAAAAAAAAAAAAGGCTTTGCTGTGTCACTCC
>WEIS01034936.1:342-16808 GCA_013389965.1 Todus mexicanus
GAAAATGGTTTGATGAAAAATGGAATGTTTTCAGCCTGGAGGCATGAAGTTTGAACACGATACTAGGAAGAAGGGCCAAGTTTTTCAGGGAACAAAGAACAAGTTTTCTTTCTGTTCCAGAACAAGCTTGGCTTAGAGGAACAGTGAAATACTTGAATATTTTCTTTTAAACAAGTATCATGTGCTCTTGTGTGTTTCTGTGAGGTATTATCCTATGTGGAGAGAGCCAGGTCGAAAGTGGCCATTTAAAGCTAGCTGTTAAGAAAGACTAAAAGCCATAAAGAATATGCCACAGAGTACAATAATCATGTTTGCAGCAATAAGCACATGAAGACTGGAAGGGTGGGATGCAGCTGCAATTGCAGAATTGTTGAACGTGGTTCTGTCTAAACTGAGATTGAAAGGCATGCCTTAACCTAATATATCTGAGCTAGTTTGAGTAGTGTGGAGTTCATATCCAGGTTCTTAGGCTAGTTTTGTGTCTTGTATAGATGTGGTTTTGTGAGATGTTTGCTGCTCTCAGCCAATATACATTAAAATTTGCTCCCCAGAATGAAAAAATAAGTACCAGGGGAGCCAGGAATGTTTAATTTTCAGAAGAAATGCCACATATAAACAAGACTGTGGTCAGGTGACTTGTGTTTAGCTGACATGTCTTTGCATGTAGAGTTCTTCTGTCTTTTGGCAAGTAGGCCATGTTTTGTTTCGGAGAAGCTAATCCTGTATCACTGTGTTGTGGTGCTGTCTGACTGGCAAAGTAAATAACTAGCAGTTGCCAAACCTTTCAGCTTATGAAATGTCACAGATCATGGGGGGAAAATGTAACATAAAGAGTTAATGAAATGCAGAGGTTCATCTAGACAGGTGGAGAACCAGCTAGCTAAAGGCAGGTGATCAGAGAAACTAGAAATGAATCTGGGGAGGAACAGGCTACAAAGGGTCTTGTTCTTTACTACTCTCATTCACTTCAGTAGGAATTGAGAATTTAACACCTTGGAAAAGTAGATCATTTCAGATTTGGGGGCCTGAAGTGTTAATGCATAATTCTTTTTGTGGGCATTCAGGTTTCAAGATTTTCACTTACCAGTCTTGGACAGATCGTTTGCTTTCTCTGTGTGAAGTTTTTATACCTGATGATAGTAAATCATGTGAATGAAGTATCCAGGGTAGATTAAGGGTATAGTTACTGCAGACGGACTGAAAATAGTGCTTATATCTAGTGAATGAAGGTGGGCATGACCACCATTAACTGGCAATGCTGTTAAATCGAGGCCTATAATAATAGGGAGGAGGAAAAAGGAGGGATGATATAGAAGTCAGAAGTCCCATGATCCTCATGTTCAGAAGGGTTTTGTGGCATGACTGAAAAATTGGCAAAGCTTTTCTTAATAGCTAAATTCCTGGATTTAGTCCTTTCCGTTCATGCTACTGACTCAAAATTCTTCTTTTCAGCTTCTTCTGCAATAGAAGGAACATCTCTTCTGACTGATTTAGGTTTGCTCCTATAATTGTCACATGGAAATAAGCTACGGCTTCCCGACAGGCCACTGGTTTTGCCATCATACACATTCAAAGGTTTTGGATTATGTGAACCCATGTTATTATGTATCATTTTTCTGGTTATTTTAATGGAAAAAGCTTAGTGTTGTAAATTCTTACAACAACATCAGGTTAATAAATCAGACTGCTAAACATCATTAGTACCTGACAGTCTTGGTTTCACAAGTGTTGTCAGGTAGTACTTCTAAATAAGATCTATAATGGATTCCTTAGATTTTCATAAGAATTCTTTTAAGCACTTTCCTATTCTTTTCCAATAGCTGTCTTTTGATTTGAAGTCATTTGCAAGAGGTTGAACTTAAGCACAGCATTATTACAGATTTTTAAGTAAAATTGTGGTCACGACCTGTCATTTCCATAGTTTTTGCATTGTTAGCAAATCTGGGTTTTAAATGAGGTTGAGTTTCATAGTTCTGAAGTATTGTTCTGCACAACGAAAATCTTGATCTGTGCCATTTTCTCCTGCACAATGAATTCTGTGCCAAACACAGACCATAGATATAAAGCTTCTTCACTTAATATTGTAGGTTGGTTTTGCTGGCATTGTAAATGCTTTTCATGTTGTAACTGTAGAGCAAGACCTCCATTTCTCACAGCAACTCTGAATTGTTTTGAAGATTTGTTTTAAATCTCTATTGACCACATGCGTTTCTTCCTCTCCCATCTGATTAGAACTTTCACCTTTAAATCTCTCTGTTGCTTCTTCTGCTTGAATATATTAAATGTACCCTGCTCTCTTCAACATATTCTTGCAGAAATGGGTTTTCTCTTTTCTGTATAGATTTGCAAAAAGCGCAGAGCAGTATTTCAGCCTCTCTGCTTTTCTGCGTGCAGTATCTCATGCTCTTTGTTGCCACTACTCACTCTGCTTTCATTTTAACGGAATGTCTTTGCTTTTGGCTGTATGTTTCTCTGATTTGTGGTATGGCAGTGCTGTCCACTGGAGGGAAACCAGCTGAGTGCTGTAAAACTTAATCTGTTCTAGCTACATTCTATCGTTGTTACAGCATTTCTGAGTTTAAATACTGCTTTTGTGTTACTGGCTGAGTAGCCAGCCTAGAGCAGGCAACGCAACCAGAGTCTGCGTAATAAGCACCTCTACATAGAATCTGGGCTGAACCATGCTGATGATCTTCAATATGCCCTACAGGTCAGTCTTACAGACACACACATACCTCAGTGTTTGAGCCCTCACAGTTACATGGTTGTGGTCAGGACATGATGTAGGGTGTCTCTCTCTCACCATGCTTCACAGGCCAGCTCAGATGACCTTTTAACTGGCAATAGCATAGCTAGCTCTGGTTTGCAAAAATCCAAAGGCAGAGAAGCAGGAGCTGGTTTTATTCCTCTATAAAACATTTCCCAAACCATGGCCTGACACCCCAGCCTCACATTCCTATCTGCGAATGACCATTCCCTTCAGGCTGCTTTTAAAAACTTGGTTGTTTGGGTTTTTTCCCTTCCTTTTGGTCCTCTCCCTTCCGCCTTCTCTTAGAGGTAACCAAACCATCTTGGTACATCAAGATTTCATGGCAAGATTGGAGTCTCTCTCAGAGTTGTGATTGTGCTGTCATCTTCAGGAGAGACCTTTTGTCAGCACTATGAGAGCTCTGACCTTTTAATGAACGCCTGCAGTAAGTAGGCAATTCCTGAAAGATTCTGGCAAGCAGTGCAACAGCCTTGTGTGGTGCTTTGCAAGGTGCGTGTTGCAGAGGAATGGGCTGCTATTCAGACTAGAACTGTATCAGGGAAGTTAAAGTTGCCATCCCTACAAGTGAAGGACCTGATGCATGAATCATGTCCAGATCTGCAAGGTGAACTCTCAAGGGGCGTTTAGCGTTTGTGTTTAAAGGGCCATAGCTAACTGTGAACTCCTTACAGGAGTCTGCCTAGTCATAGTAGGAATTTGCTCTGGTTTACTGGAAGTATCCTCCTTGATAATTCATCACCAAAATTAGAGGACATCTTACAATTTTTCTCATTAAATTTCTGCTGATGTATTTTAATTGGTAGCATCTGCCAGCCTCTGCTGTGCAACAAGAAGTACCATACTCTGAGTTGTTTATTTCTTGACACCAAGAAAAGCTATATATTTTTCATAGAAGTGATACATGATTACCCAATACTGCATATATCTGTTTTTCAGGTTAGGTTGTACCTGTTAATACTGCATAGACCTCTCTCCTCAGGTGAGATGAGTTATAACTATCTGGCATATGAGGAAGGATTACAGGTGTGAGAATACCAGCTGGAACCAATACATGCTTGGTACGGGAAGGCAGGTGGGAATGCATAAAGGAGAGAAGATAAAAAAATGGGTGAGGAAAACTTTCCACATGCAAACTTAAATCTTCAAACTTCTGTACAAGAGCAGCATTTCCATAAAGCTATTTATTTTGTAACTAATTCTGCAATCTTTTCTGAGTAGGGGCACTCTTTTAATATAATGTCGTAGAGAGTAGATACCCTGAAGCAGATCAGTCATTTCTGCAACCCAGGCTTTTGCTACCTCTTGTTGCAGTAACCATGCATGTTAAAAACTATGGAGGAGTCCACGCTCAGTATATGAAGATAGAGCAGAGAGGTATTTGATGATGTGTCTTTGTATGAAGTTGCACTACTTTATAAGGTTCCAGAGAGTAGAACTGAAGTATCTTAAACTCCGGTGCAGTTTACTAAGAAGTGACTTTGTATACCGAACATTTTCTTTTTGCCATAGAGCAGGGGAACACTCCTGCCCTCCTTGTTTTTTGAAGCTGTTGATCCTTGCCAGCCTTCCCAATCAAGGGGGGTTTGGGGCACTGTCATATACAGATTTTTGATGAGGTAAGGCACAAGAGCTTAATTTGAAACTACAAGCTTAGTTAGAACACAAGAAGATAATTTTTTATTTTAGTCTGAATACACAATTTTATAAAGGCCAGACAGCTTCAAATTGTCTTTCTGGAGAACAAATGTGAATTTTTTCCCTGTAAAGGTGTCATGGTTTGGGGTCAGGGCACCCCCTAAATCTGCAACAGAACACTCCCTCCCTCTCCTCACCTAAAAAGGGAAGAAAGGAAATAAAGGAGATTTATCGATTAGAAAAGGAAACTAGAACAGCTTCACTGAAAAATGAAAATAATAACAATAATAATGAAAAGAAAAAGTAAATAAATATAAATACAAATATGTACAAAGTCAGTATTGAACTCAACCCCCTAATCCCCCCCCAATGGTAAATATATCACCATCCCCACTGATGCTGTGGAGCAGTCCCAGGCAGGGCCCAGCAGCAGATGGGAACCGGGAGCTGGATTCGGGGATGCAGCCAGACCCCTGGGCCCAGCCAAGGCCTGAGCCGGGGACTGAGACCGGGGCCGGAGGCCTCAGGGCAAAGCTGAAGCTGCCAAGGCCAAACTGAGCGAGGAAGAGTCCCGAAGCCGAGAGAGCAGCTTGATCAGAGAGAAACAGAGAGAAGAGCAAAATGGCGAAAGGGGCAAAAGAGACCGAGACCTTCGTGATCCCTCAGCTTTATACCGAATATGACGTATAAGGGATGGAATACCTCGTTGGCCAATTTAGGGTGACTTGTCCTGTTCACTCTTCCCTTTACTTTCTGCACCCCCCATGTGGTACACAAGATCTAGCAGTGACCTTGGTTTGCATACCAATGCTTGGTACTAACTATAAACATGGAGCGTTATCACTGCTAGAAGCAGACACTGTCTACAAAACATTTTCAGACAGTGCAGTTAGTAAGAAGAGAGAGAGTTAGCTGAAAAGTAAAAATCATAGAACAGAATTGTTCTGTTCTAACCCAAACCAGGACAAAAGGCAACATTCCATTCCATTCTAAGCATGTCCATCCTCTTGAGTTATAAAATTGTTGCCACCAAGCAAGCTGATGATTCAAGTCCTGCAACTTAATTAGAGGTTTGTTGCTTAACTTTTTTTTGAGGGAGGGCAGAGAGAGGGTAGTTTGTATTTTTGGAAGGAAGGGAAAGGCAGGGAGTTATTTTGCTTTTACAAGGAATAAATGCCCCATATTATACAAACTAAAGACATACATGTTCTCAGCAAAGTGTCAGAACAAAGACAAAATCTCTGCATGAGAGAGCTGACTGTGTAGGAGGACCTTTATGTAGTAGATCAGCTGCATTAAGCTAGAAATTACAGTATTTAATTCACTGTGAAGTTCTAATGTGAGCCTGTCACACAGCCCATGTAGCAAGCTGTGTGCAGAAGTTCTTGTTGTTTGATTCAGGAATACTCAAAACCAACTTTCCTTGGGCAAAATATGTATGTAGAATAACAATATGTATGGTAGTGATAGGTTTTGGGAAGGAAAGAGTGGAAGTTTGCTGCAAGGGGCAGCAAGTGACTTTGCATTACCAACACCAGAATGGAGTTAGATTGGAAGTGCCACTACAACTGAATATAGGATCAAAAGAGAAATCAGAAATATCAGAAAGAATAGGATAAGCAAAACTGGAAATATTTGGTTGCTAGGATGGAGGAGGCTAGTGAAGTGATTTATAGTTTGTAAGAGGGAATGCTTCTGTGGAAAGGGTTTGTAGCAACTATGGGAGTACCAAGTAGGAATTGGAAAAAGCAACAGAGGAGGTAGCAGTAGCTTAGGAACTTCAGAATAAAGATGATCAGAGCTTAGTCAAAGGTTTCAACCACAGGGAGTGAGAGAAAGGACTTGCTTGTTTTTCAAGGATGTGTTGTAAAGGAGGAATCAACAGGACTTGGCAAAATAGTCGGAGTGGTGGGAGAGAAGGACTACAAAATGATAGATGTGTTTTTCTGACAAACAGGAGGATGTTGGAGCTGTAAAAGCGCAGAAAATTGCTTTTGAATGAGGACAACTGCTGTGAGATTATAAACATAGTCAGGTGGCAAGTAGAGTTGAACAGAGCTCAATATTCCCTTTGGAACTGCCAGACTGAAGATCCTGATATTTAAGTAGGTGTGACATAGCAAGTTACGGCTCTTAACTGGCATTTCTGTGTCTTCCTTTTGTGTTCACACTTTGGACCTAGGTACAAAGAATCTTTAATGATTATTTAGCAAGACTGTTTGGCTTGTATAAGCCAAGTTCATAGTTTTGTGGAAGGCAAAAGCATAGCAAATTTGTGTAAGTGTGGCAAGACAGGTCCTGGCCTGCAGGAAGAGCTCACAAGATCAAATTACTATTCAGTAATAGTAACACCTGACTTCAAGTGTTGGTAGTATGACTGAGCTTTGTCTTAGAGCTTTAAAAATTGGGATGGGAACACACACAGAATACAGTGAATTCTCTCTAAAAGATCCCACTGATTCACAGACTTCTACAGTTACTAAAGAATCAAAACTGAGGAAGGTATGTTCCGTTTTTCTTCAACTGCCTGCTTTGAAGTAGCCATTATTCATGAGAATATTTAGTATTTTTCCCAGAGACAAAATGACCACCTCCATTTTAATGTCTATAACTTGAACTCTGTCTTGAAACAGTTTAGCAAAACTTTGCCTTTATGAGATCATATCAAGAAGAAGAACTTGAATTATATTCCAAAATGAGATTTTTTTAGAAAAATTTTGTGCCGTGTGCTGGCAGCAAAGTTGTCTTTTGATTTTAAGATGTCACAAAATCTTGAATTTATGCTTGTTTGAAAGCCCGTTTGTTGGCTTTTGGGGTTTTTTTCAAAAAATTTGGTCTATGTTATTTATGAGGAATTACATTCTTTTGTAACTACTTAAATGTTAGGATCACTAAAATGATTTAGTTAGTAAAATCATGCTTAGATATGAGTTAAAGCTACTGAAACTGAATCTAAATCCTGCCTGCCCATTTTCCCCTCCTCCATCCATTCAAAAAATAATGAAGAGTTCTAATCTTTGTCAACCATGCAGTTACGCTATTGTAAACATACAAAGCCTAGCAGGCTCCTAAATGAATTTTGTCTTGAGTAGCCCTGTAGATGACAGCTATATAGTCACAAAGGTTTTTGCGCTGCTACCACTGACATTCAAGTGCAACTTAAAATATTTCCAGCCCTTGACCAAGATTTTGCACACCATTAAGTGAGCAAGTGAGTCCTTCTTGGCAATCATGACAGATACTTCTTTTTTTCTGAAAGAATAGTAAACACTTGTTCTCTTCTGCATGACTGAATTTCACAACAGAGAAACAAAAAGTTGTCTCTCTCGATCTCTTTTACTCAACATTAGCTGCAGATTGTGTAGGACACTGCACAGCCTTGGTCAGCTCGTTGCGGAAAAAACTCATTTTTCTCACTGTCATTGTGCAACTGCAGTTACGTTGAAAAGGCAGGATATTAATCGCATGGCTGTATAAATCATTAATAACAGACTGTTGGAGCTGAGTATTTTCCATATTACAACGATCATTCATTGTTACTTCTAACAGATTGTTTCCTCACCCAAACATAAATGTCAGAATAGTGAATGGCATTTTCAGGAGCACTTGATTACCAGAGCTATTGGGGTCACTCTAGCAGTACTTTTGGAATCCTCAGCAGAATTTTAGGTTACTGGCACCACTCCAATATTGTCCACGTTAATAAGTATTTAAGTATCATTTAGGAATGCCTAAGCCAGATCTTAAGCATTTTTAACTGAAACTTGACCAGCTCAGTTAAGTGGCTTTTTGTGTTTCATGGCAGCTTTCCTGTCTGTGATGAGAAAAATGGTTGTTTTCTCAAAAAGTGAGGTCAGTGCACAACAGAAGTAGATTGCACACTGCAATCTCCTCTCAGCTTCTGTGAACACAGGCTGCAAAAAGCAAAGCATAATATTGTACTAAATCACGTGAATGAATATAAGCGTTCTTATATTTTTCTCTGCCATTTTTTGTGGAAAAAAGAAAATACGGGATTTTTTCCAGGCTATCTAATAATAATATTTGAGTTAGATGCTTACTGATGAGTATGTAGGTTAATGTCTAGACAAAAGGCTGTGTTTTTACATAATCCCAGCTGGCTAAATTTTATGTCTCTATGCTCCTTTTCTAATAAATGGAGAGAGATCATACCAGGCTGAGGTAGGTCTCTTGAAATAAGTGAGATGAATGCCTTGCTGCTGATGCTTATCTGTCATTCCATGAGGTCTCTGGCAGTTAAACGGCTAAACTTAAGTGCAATCAATATCTTCCATGATGAAAACCTTCTTTAACAAGTATCTAAAAATAAAAGTGGTAGATAATGTACTTTCTTAAATCAGATCAGTTTTACTACTGTTGTATTTTACTATACTTTGTATGAACTCTGGGTATGTATAAGGTTTGTATGATGAGGCTCTATAATGACAGAACAAAAAGCCAATCCTAACTTCAAGAGTTTACACCCTTAGAATAAAACAAGATGACAGAAGAATGCAGAAACGCAGATGGGCTAAGAAAAGCAGAGAGAGCACCTGGGTCAGCCGTAGTCAAGACCCATTAACAACGCAATAACCATGGTCAAGTTTTGTGGACATCATAGGAAAAGAGCTTTACAGAGTGGATGTTAGATGGGCTTGTAACTTTGCGGATGATTCAGAGGAATGCCTCTGAGGGGAAAGAGGCAAGAAGACATATGTTTGGAAAGCAAGTACGTGGCCACTGTAAACTGATGGGAAGTTTAGACTCTGGTTTAGAGCAGGGTCACCTGGAACATGATGCTTAGGCCATGTCCAGTTCTGTTTCGAATATCTGAAATGATGGCGACTTCAGCCTCTGTGGCCGAGCTGTTCCAGTGTTTCACCACCTCCACAGTCCAAAACTGTTTGCTTACATTTAAATGGAATTTCTTGTATTTCAATTTGTGCCCATTGCTTTCTATCCTGTTACTGGGTACCACTGAAAACAGCCTGGCTCCATCTTCTTTAGACCCTCCCACCCAATATTTATTAGATCCCTCTGAGCTTTCTGTTTTCCAGGCTGAATAGTCCCAGCTCTCTCAGACTCTCCTCATATGATGAATGTTCCAATCCCTCCATCACCTTTGTGGCCCTTCACTGGAATTGCTCCAGTTTGTCCATGATAATCTTGCCCTGGGGAGCCCTGAACTCAACTCAACACTCCAGATGTGTCTCACCAATGCTGAGTGAAAGGAAGGATCACCTCTCTCAATGTGCTGGCAATGATCTTAATATAGCCCAGAAGGATGTTGGCCTCTTCACCATCATCTTACAAGCCAGAAAACTGAATTAAAGTATGAACATAGTGAACTTTGGATGTTATTGTCCCCATGTCATTCTTGATTCAATTTTCTCAGTCATCAGCTATACCAGGCAAACTCAACATGAGGTGTTAATAGGAAAAGTTGCTTTATATAGATATGATTTCCATCTCTAGGGTGGTGCATATGACTTATCTTCAAATTCACAGAATCACAGAATAATTAAGTCTGGAAAAGACCTCTGACATCATCGAGTCCAGCCTATGAACTAACACCACCACGTCAGCTAAATCATGCCACTAAGTGCAGCATCCAGTCTTTTCTTAAACACCTCCTGGGATGGTGACTCAACCACCTCTCTGGGCAGTCCATTCCAGTGTTTTATAACCCTTTCTGTGAGGAAGTGCTTCCTAACATCCAACCTAAACCTCCGCTGGCACAGCTTCANATGGTAGACTCGATTCCCTCATCTAGGTCATCAATAAAGATGTTGAATAGAGCTGGGCCCAGTACTGATCCCTGGGGGACACCACTGGTCACAGGACACCAACTGGGTGCCGCACCATTCACAACCACTCTCTGTGCCCGGTCAACCAGCTGGTTTCTAACCCAGCGAAGGGTGCACTTGTCCAAGCCATGGGCTGCCAGCTTTTTCAGGAAGATGCTGTGGGAGACTGTGTCAAATGCTTGCTGAAGTCCAGGTAGACCACATCCACAGTTCTCCCTTTGTCTACTGGACGGTTCACCCAGTCATAGAAGGACGTTAGGTTGGTTAGGCAAATTCAGATTTAATTAGGCTCAGGAACAGCTCCTGGTGAAATTGCAAGGGAGGGAGTAAGGGTGGTAGTAGGAACTCCATATCAGGAGGAGATAGGAGAGCTCCTGAATAAGCACTCGGCCAGCTTACCTCCAAGATGACGAGGAGGAGACTTCAAGGGAGTGTCTGGACGAGGTGAGGGAACTGTATAGAGGTTAAAATGAAAAGCATTTCCATATGTTCCCTTCAAAAACTAGATGATGTGGCACTTCCATGTAAGGCACAGGCTGATTTGGGGTCCTTCACACTGACCTATAGAACCATTATTGACCTTACCTAGGTGATGTAAATACTGATGACAAGAAAAGTATGGAAATTTCTTCCAATTAAAACACTTTGAAGTAAAGGTTTTTAGCACTGTACATGATATGTCTGATCCAAAATTTCTTCCACTAAGCTACTGCTGTTTCCTGACGTCACAAAATGGTGCTGTGTGGGAACTACACACTTCACATGCAATTCCAAAAGGTGGCAACCTTAGGCTTCCCAACTGGGACATCTGCTGAACAGCTCTGCAGCTCTTAACAGTTCATAGTGGCGAATGTTAGAAAATTCTGGTTCCTCCTAGACTGACTTTATTTTTGTCTGATTATCCTATTTTCCATATTTTCCTACATATAAAACAGAATTTATGTGACTCAGTTAAAAAATGGGCAGCGTCCCAAATGTATTTCTGTGCATGAAGGCAGGGGAGGATCAGAAACCTTAAATGTATATTACCTCTAGGTTTCATTTGTGACTTCTGTTATCTACACGAGCGAGGCTATGCTATCAATATGCGTTGAAATGCTGCTGCTGTGGTGCAGTGACAAAGCAGAGACAGTTCAGCAAAAGTATAAGAAAGAAACTAATTAATTTGATGAACTGTAGCGTATTTGCTCTTGCCTTACTGAATTATTAAGGCTTTGCATACAGAGTCCACTAGTCTTGTCTGTATCAGTGTACTTTAAATGGCTATCACTACAGGTCTGAAACCCTGTAGAACTCTGGATAGATACACACATTCACTTGAGACATGGTAATGTACATGTTTTCATCATGAATTTTACAGAAACTTCACAGATCATTTCATTTAAAAAATGCAGTTATTTTAGAATGTTTTATCAAATCATGTAGATACTAAAGTCTAAATTCTGTGGTCTTATAACAAATGCAGCTTTTGTACTACAGGATCATTACTCAATGGAAAATCAAGCATCTTGCTGCTTTTCCAAAAGTCACGTTTGGAAACCATTAGCTTAGAAAATTCAGTCTTGGTTTGGCTTAAAGCCAGATTTTGAAATCTCAACTTCTGTGAAGCAGAAATGTCTTTCTTCAGGCAGCCCTAGAAGCAGGGTCAAAGTCAGAGCCCTACTCTGTTTTATGCCAAAGCTTTTCACTTCTGCAGTTGTTCATCTGCTTCTTCCCTTCCCCAGTCCAGGAATAAGAATCTGTATTTCATTTTGGTTGTGTCAGTTCCTTATGATTTCCCCTTTATTAACTGTGCTGCACCACTGTGGAGGCATAAGTACTGGCCTAGGCTGTTACTGGCTTTCCTTCATGTAGGCAGCAAAACTGGGAGAGAATTTTGAGAGTTGTTTTGCTGCCTTTTGCTTTTGTACAGAAAGCTTGTGATTTTAGTACAGCCTATTAGGGATATTTTCCTCCCACAGTGCTAGCTGGTCAGTATTTTTTAGGCAACTCAGTATTCTAATCATTTGATATCACCTCATATTAGTCCTTTCTCCTCTGTTAGGTTTGGTTTCTGCATAGGTAGGATTTCAGACATGAATCTTATCTCTACAAGGTTTCTCTATTAAGGCTTCTCTATAATGTATCTCTATAAGGTTTATCAGGTTAGTGTCTGAGCATCTCATTCTCAGTACGTTTATCCTTGCTACCCCTCTGGAATAGAAAGCTTATTTTCTATCTGCTTTTAACAAATGGAAATCAGTGATCCATGGAGGTTAAAGGCCAGGTGAAATAGAGTGAAGAAATGGAAAATGGGCTCCTGTGCATAACTTTCAGGTGTTTGGCACCCTAATGATCTCTGTTGAACAGAGTGATGGATGTTGCATATGGAGAAGGGTGAACTGAAAGAGTTAGCGTTCTCTGCAGAAAGCTGCTCTGAGCCAATTAATGAGAATGGGGACATCTCTGAAACCCTGCCTCCTTCTGCAGCTCCGGCATTTAGCTTTGTGTGAGCAATAGGCACCTCCTTCTCTTGGCATACCGCCTCTCCTGCCAGAGCATGCAACGCTTGTTGTCTGAGCTCTGGTCCATGCTTTTATTCTTCTATGTCTTTTATTTAAAAACAAACCAAAACAAACCCACCAAAGCTGTGGTGGTTTCCCTCTTCCTTGCACCCTTTATACCTGATGCAGTGGTTTGAGCATTAACCTGAGAAGTTTCTGACGGCTTGCTTTTCACTTGGGCTTGTTGAAGTTCCACCTCACAGGCCCCGGGGGAGTGCCCAACCAAGCAGACTGCCCAGGAGGCTGGAGCTGGGGTGGGAGCAGTGCTCCCAGCGCTGTGTGAGTAGGCTGAGAGGAATGCGGGCATCCTGGGGCCAGGCCTGGCACTCCTGACAGGGAGGGGTAATTTCTGGACTATGCTCACAGCTTTCAGGCTTGTTTGTGCATTTTAAACTGCTCCAAAAGTGGTCCAAGGGGTGCAATATGTATTTTTGTCATTCAGGTGAAAGCCCAAATTACTCAGAGGTAAACATACTCTCCTTCATGTCTTCTGCTCTCTTACTCTTGCTCAGTTTACCTTCCAGCCTGGTATTTAAGCATGTTTTGGAGGCAGGAGACAGAGAGAGGAGGCAAGAGAGGAACCTTCTCCAGCTGAAAAGACCTCTAAGTCAAGTGTCCCCTGTTTTTTTCCAATGAGTGTTCTAACCAGCAGGACACTGTGTGATAATGAAACAGTTTCTTCCTCTCTGGCTGTGTTTTAAAACAAAATGTTCACCTCTTTGTTCTGTGAAGTACGCTGGGCTCCTGCTGTAAGCTGGGTATGTTCTGAGTACAGGTCCTGGGCTTCTTGAGGGCCAGAGTGACAGGTGTGGGTCTTCAATCAGAATAGGCAAGTGACACACCGGCCAAGATGCTTCATTTTCTACTTGCACAGAAGCAGAATTTTTAGAAAACTTTCAGCTTTAAGTGGGAGGTGCCCCATGGAGCAGGCACTTGCAACTGCCTGGTTGATGGTTTTGGAATTGCTGTACAATTATGTGAGTGTTTAAGTTCTCTGATGAATGCGTAGCCTTAACTGAGTAGAGCCATGTTAGTGCCCTTGCTCTTGTCTCTTTGCCTATTCTATTTCCAAATCTGTTGAAAAAAGATATTACATAGTTACTGACCATAATTTTTATAATACTTTACCTGAGAATAATGTCTCTGTGATATTGCTTATCATTATAATCACTTCTTTCAATCATCCAGCTTGTTTTAAATCTGTATAACTTCTTTCTACAGAAGATAATTGGATTTAATTTTAAGCACAGGCTTTTTTTATTAAGTACTGTCATTATTGAACCTACTGCTTTTCATTCATCAAGGATCAGAATTTAATAGAGCTCTCATGCCTTTTACAAAATTTTGTATGTAAGTGAATGCTTTTTCTCCTCTCATTTTTTTTACTGTATGCCCTTCTGTATTTTTCTGTTCAAGATGCTGGGTCAGTTCTAACTGTAATGTATTAACTTCTTGCTCCATGAAATTAATTTATAGTACAGGTTCAGTGAAACAGTCTCACTGTTTCAAGGGAGACTGTAGATGAACCTCTGCTGACAGAATTTTATCCATAAATTTAGACAAAAAATCACTCAGAAAGTAATGTCTGTTACTGGACTAATTTCAGCCTAATAGCATACTCCTTATTTTACACTGATTACATTGGTCTCTGTTCAGAGAAAATACACTTCCTTATTCCGATACCTTTTTTCCCTAAAAATCTTACGCGCTTAAAATCAGCATGGCAAAATACTCACTTCTACTTTTTTATTTGGCAGAAATGAAACTAGCAGACAATTTGCCATCCGAGGCCTGGACAAAATTTGAAAAATGACTTAAGATTTTTCCCTGCAGAAACTTAATTCTCTCCATTATTATCGGCATTTCTGCTGCACACATAGCTCCTTTCAAACTTCACTGGGGATAGTTTCCATGGGAACCAGAGAATGAGAACTGATGAGTCTCAAAACAGTCAAATAATAATCATGCTTTTCACCAGTGGGCAAAGATTTACTTCTCCAGTGTTTAATGGAAGGCACTAGAGCTTATTGTGTTTTGAAGGAGAGAGAAAAAAAAAGGCATCTGGAAGGAGGCCAGATTTGCTTTGTATACCTGTAGGGTTCATACTAGCTGTATTAAAAGGGAAAACCACTGTATTCTCCTGTGCTTTTAGACTTGCTGACTGATAGAAAGGGAAAGTCTCTGTTAAACCCAAGCATTCATAGTCCAGGAAGAGGAGGGAGCAATGGTCACTAGGAAGGGAGTTGATTACCTGTGTGGCAGAGGTACAGACCCAACTAATGAACGCAACATTTCAGAGGATAGTGAATGATTCTTCAGGAAATAGTCCTGGGGACAGCTTTCCAGGTGCTAGTGTCAGCTTATCCCCAGAAATGAACTGTCCAGGTTTTTGCCACTGTTGAGAGCACCTTACTGTAACTGAATATTAGTTATAGTGAGGGGTGTTGTGATTCCATGGGAGGGAGCAGTCTCTCTTAAGAGTTCTGTTGGCTACTGAATAAAGCCACGCTTTTAAAGTCCAGTGACATACTCTGCTAAGTTGGCCATTATTTGTTTACGATCTTCATAGTCAGTGGGGTTATTTTTCTGAAATACCAAGAATACCCATGAAGGATCACAGTGGTGGGAACACCATGTGTCAGTCTTGTAGAGACAAAATATGGAAAGGATAGAGAATTGTCTGCCTTTTTTTAGATCTGTGATACCTGTTATGAAATATGACCTTCAAAAAGAGAAGACAGCAGGTTCCACGAATCTTGCAGCAAACTTCTAGTTCTCTGCAAACAGCAATACATAGAAAAGACCAAACCTGTATTCCTTACAGAGACTTATTTGACCAATACCTTGTAGTTTTAATGTAACAGTTCAAACTTGAATTATAGGAGGGTAAATGGCAAGATATGTTTTTAAAATAAATATATTTTCTCTTAAAGTAATTTTTATATTCTCTACCCTCATCTGATTTTTCCAGTGTTTTTGATCTTAAGTATTTAATATACGCCTTCGTGTAATGATTTTGATCTCCATTTCATAAACATGAAGAGAGAAAAAAGAAAAGTACGTAACTGGAACATTGTTACAGTCTTTGGAAAACCTTTTTTTCCCCCCCAATTTGTTGAAATAATAGATCCTGAGGGGGAATTGCTACTGTTATTTCTGCTTTGTATAATATACCAAGCATAGATGTGATGAATGATTTAATCCAGTGATTAAATTAAGAAACCCCATTTCTGTCTCTTACCAGTAATTAGTATGGGAGCTATACAAACAGTGAAGGCAATTACTGTATTTAAAAAATCAGGACTCAAATTCTAAAATATTTTTTCTTAGCTCCTGGATGAAGCTAAAATATGGCAAGATGCTTGCATTAGAAAAACTGTAGAAAGGATTTTTCCACATTAAAGAAGTATTTTGGTGGGCTTAGGAGATAAAAATGCCATTGTACTGCTAACAATACTAAGGAATACCTCATACAGGAGGAGGATGGGGTGCCAGACGAAGATTCGCAGTTAGCAAATCCATGAGGTTTGCGAACTGTTGCGAACAGTCTTTGGGTTGCTTTATTTGGGCACTCCTGGCCATGCGCAGAGACCCTGCAAGCAGGAGGTGTGCAGTTTAAAAGTGTGAAGTGATGCCCATTTTGTTCCCGAATTCCTACATTAGATTCTCTACCACATGTTTTAAAATGTCTTTATGTGAAATGACTGCCCT